>PVKE010001224.1:47177-106626 GCA_004027555.1 Craseonycteris thonglongyai
ATCTTCAGTACATATTTATTTTTATTTTACTTTTGACAGATAGAGAGAGAGACAGAGACAGAGACAGCTAGAGAACCGAACTGTGGGAACTCCCCAGTTCAGCATGTGGGTCCGCCTGGGCCGGAGCCGGGATTCGATCCTCGGTCCTCGGGGCCTCAAAGCGAGCGCTCAACCCGCTGAGCCGTCCCGGCTTTCCCTCATTTCTTTTTTCTGGTGAGAACATTTAAGATGTATGTAGTCTCTTAGCGACTTTGAAGATCATAATACAGTATTGTTGACCATAATCACTGTGCTGACATTAGAGCTCCAGGACTTATTCATCTTCAGGGTGCAAGTTTGTGCCTTTAAACATCATGTCCCCAATCTCCACCTGCTCCCAACCTCCAGCCTCTGCTAACCACCATTCTACTGTCTATGTCTACAAGTTTGGGGCTAAAGCTAGCTTTTAAAAAGAATGTATATTAGAGTACCATATTCTTAGCTGTTTGCAGAGTTTCCACCAGATCTGATCCCTATTGGAACCTATTCCCACTTTGTATTCCAAGAACAACTCCAAGAATGGGTACTGGCTGAACATCTACCTTCTCAAGTTCATAGTTCAGAAAAGTATTTATAATATTTAGTATAACTTTAAAGGTTTCCTCTGAAACTGCATTTTAATATAATACCTACTTCGGTCTAATCCTCATTAAAAATAAGAGTCAGTGGTGCCCACATTTGAAAATTCAGTTAACTTGTTGAGGATTATACGTTCATATGTAAAGAAAGTACACAGATATCACAGAGTGAAGTAAATTAGAACAAAGAAAACCATTCACCAACTAGTTTCCTTTATTTTTCTGTAGGCAAAAACATCACCTAAGTAGTAGAGGTGCCCTGTTCCTTATTGCAAAGGGCAGGCTGGTGGGCTCTTGAAGAATAGTTCTAGAAGAGGCCCAAGAGGTTGAATGATAGCATCATAATTGGGAATAATTTTCTTCTCTGCAGAATATGTTTTGCAGAGGAAAAGAAAGGAATATTATCCAACTTTTTGTTATAACTGTAGTCATTTTACAAGTAAGAAAACCAAAATAAAATGTCTTTCTATGTTACTTAATTACTAGCCAAATATACTCATAGACAAATGACTCTTCGTATATGAATTATATCCTTGTTAATGAATTCTAGTATTGAAGACTGACAGATCTGATTTGGGACATACTTATATAGTTCCAATGTATATATATAATTCTGTAGTTATGGTTGAGAGCTTTCACTCACTCACTTGTTCAACTAGTACTTATTGACACCTTGTCATGTGCCAGGCATTGTGTCAGGGAGACCACAACTCCCTGGCCTCATAGAGCTTAAAATCTAGTAGGGACACCCATCTTATAAAGCAGCTACACAAGGAATTGATTGTGATTTAATATGTGCTAAAGAGAGAGAGAGAGAGAGAATACAAATGAAAAGCAAACATGTAACATGGGGACTTGATCAGTCAGGAGGGTCAGGCTTCCTGGGTAGTGATATTTAAGCTGGAATCCAAAGGATACAAAAAAGCCTAGTTGGGGGAGGGTAGTCGGGTAGGGGCAGAGTTTTAAAGAATATACATTTTTTGAATGATTTTTTATTTTTTTGAGAGAAGGAGAGAGAGAAGGGAGGAGGGCCCAGAGCAGTCTCCATAGTTGTGTATCATTAGCTGTGGCATGGGTTCATTCCACACAGGTGGACGTGGGGCTATGTGGGGTGGGAACGGATACAGGGGCCTCCAATGTGGGAGGCGAGAACCCTTGCCCCCAAGCCATCCTGGCAGTTACCAGTTGTGCTGCAGTTTAACATATGGGTTTGCACATCTGGGGCCAGGAATTGAACCCTGGACTTTGTGATTACGAGGCAAGTGCTCAGCTGCTGAGCTATCCTGACATCCCCCTCAAGAATATTTCTTGCAACAAAAACAGCATGTGTGAGGGCATTGAGGTGTTCGGCAGCATGGCACACTTATAGAAGCAAAGGAAGACAAAAAAGTAAGGAAGAAATGGAAGAGAAGACAGAAGTGGAGAGGTTGGCAGAGTGTTTTGAGGGCCTTCTTAAATGTTTTGGACTTCATTCTAAGTACAAGAAGACTGTTTTGTTTTGTTTTTTTAAACTCCTTGGGGATTAACACTACTTGACTTCAAGACTTACAACAACGCTATAGTAATCAAGACAGTATAGTACTAGCAAGACAACAAATAGATAGATAGATAGATAGATAGATAGATAGATAGATAGATAGATAGATAGATAAATGGAACAGAATAGAGAGCCCAGAAATAGGCCCACATTAATATAGTCAACTGATCTATGATGACAGAGCAAAAACCATACAATGAAGCAAAGATAGTATTTCCAACAAATGGTGCTGGAAAAACGACATCCATCTGCCAAAAAAGTGAATCTAGAAACCGACCTTTCTTCCTTCACAACAACTAATTCAAAACAGATCATAGACCTAAATGTTAAATGTAGAACTATAAAACTCCTTGAAGTTAACATAGAGAAAACCTAGGTGACTTGGGTATGGTGATGACTTTTTAGATATAACACCAAAGGAATGATCTTTAAGAGAACAGGTTGATAAGCTGGACTTCATTAAAATTAAAAATTTCTTGACATTGAAGAGAATGAGAAGACAGGCCTCAGATTAGGAGAAAATATACACAAACGGCATGTCTGATTAAGAACTGTTATCCGAATTATCCAAAGAACCCTTAAAATTCAATAATAAGAAAGTGAACAACGTGATTTAAAAATATCCAAAGACCCAAACAGACACTTCACCAAAGAAAACATACAGATGGCAAGTAAGCCTATGAAAAGATAATAACATCATGTAGCAATAGGAAATTACAAATTAAAGCAATGAGATACCATTGAACAGATATTAGAATGACCGAAATCCAAAACACTGACATCACCAAATGTTGGCAAGGATGTGGAACAATAGGAACTCTCATTGCTGTGGAAATAGAAAATGTCACTTTGGAAGACCATTTGGGAGTTTCTTATGAAACTAAACATGCTCTTCCCATGTGACTCAGCAATTGTGCTTCTTGTTATTTGCCCAGATGAATTGTTATGTCCACACAAAGGAGCTGCACACAATGTTTAGAGCAACTTTATTCATAGTTGCCAAAACTTGGAAGGAATCAGAATGCCCTTCAATGGGTGAATAGATTAATAAACTATGTACATCCAGGCAATGGAATACTTTTCAGTGCTAAAAAGAAGTGCACTGTTAAGCTAATAAAAGTCATGGAGGAAATGAAAATGCATATTATGAAGTGAAAGAAGCTAATCTGAAAAGGTTACATACTAAGTGATTCCAACTATATGACATTCTAGAAAAGGCAAAACTCTGGAGACAGTCAAAAGTTTAGGGGTTAGTAGAGGGAGAAATAAGCTCTAGAGCACAGAGGATTTTTAGGGTAGTGAAACTGTCCTATATGATACTATAATGATAGATACAGCTTATTCTATATTTGTCAAAACCATGAAATGTACACCAAGTGAGCCTTAATGTAAACCATGGGCTTTGTGTGGTGAGCATGTGTCCAAGTTGGTTCACTAATTATAACAAACGTACGGTACCCATCCCTCTGGTGGGAGACCTTGATAGTGACAGAGGTTGTGTGAACCTTCAGGGTGAGAGGGATATATGGGAGCTCCTTGTACCTTCCACTCAATTTTGCTGTGAACTTAAAACTGCCCTAAAAAAGTAAAGCTTATTAATTTAAAAAAGTGGAATTGTTAATTTAAAGAGTAAAAAAAGTAATCTCCTGGTTCTTAAGAGAAATGGACCAGAAATGAGCAGAAGTGGAAGGTGAAGAAGCCCCTTCAGTAATTCGGTGAAAGGTGATAATTGTTTGGCTGCAGAGGTGACAGGAAAAAGAGACGTAAGACAGATTTACGATGTGTTTTGGTGCTAGAATGGAAGGAACTTGGCAAGGGATTGGATCTGCCGGTAAAGGAAAGGGACAACCAAGATGACCCTGGTGACTGAGGATATTATTTACTGAGACCTGGAAAGTGGAAGTGAGTGGAGGGTGGCTATAAGGTATAGGGGTTCTTGGAGGGCAAATCAAAAATTCCATGAGTTTATGTTGCATGTGAGATGCCCGAGATACTGAATTGGAGATACTCGGTGGTTTACTTTTGTTTGTTTTTACTTTGTGGCAATAGAAGTACCACTCTCTAATGTCAGTTTCTCAAAAGGGGCCTTTCCTGACTTGGATTTTTAACTTTCCTTTTGTATCACCTACAGGCCTATTTTGACGGTTTTTCAAGAATAAAAGAAAAATCTGACTCAAATAGGTGTCAGTTGTCAAACTCTCCAAAAAACAGCTTGCAGTTTTGAAATTAGTGTTTCCAGCTCTGTTTCCACGCCTACAGAGCTTTCAATGACATGGAGGGCAAGTTTCAGACACGTTGGGCTCAAGTACCAAGTTCTTCTAGTGGTCTCTTCAAGAGGGAGCGTTTTCAGAACCTGGGTGCATAAGAACTCAAGTTCAGCTGGGAATGCACAACCGCACATTGATCACACAACTTCCTACACTGGATGATTTGTATTTGTTTATTTTTCAGTTGGCCCTACAGGATTATAAGGATTATAAGATCCTGGTGAAAGCCAGGATTTTGTAGTCTTACATGCAGTGCTGGATATTTGTGTTAACATATAAATAAGCTTCCCTTCATATCCTTAATCAGCAAAGCACAGAAAAATATGATGAGGAGTCAGGGGAGGAAATGGAGAAGGCCGGAAAGAAAGCCAACTGTTAGTCCTCTGGGTTTTTCAGTTGGATATTCAATGCTTCTTACCTGAAGTCAAGTCAATACTGAAAACTGTAACCCAGAAACCAGTTGTCCTTCCTATGCAATAGCGAATAACCAGTTTGACTGATTTCTTTCAAAGAATTGACTAAACTTAATAATTTAGTAGTAATTCAGCAGGTATCCCTACTTCTAAGACTGATTACATTGTCAGTGGTAGGTGTAGTTCCAGGGTGCCTGTAAACATGTCTATGAAAACTCTAGGTTTTATTTTAGATGTTTAGAGTTTTTGACTTTTATTGAGAATTCTTGTGTCTTTTTTTAATAAAAAATATTCACTTTCTAAATAAAAAAAAAGTCATGTGTTTAAGGAGAAAGAAATAACACTAACTTATTGTGATTTTATTTCATTTGCTCAGTAGATATTTTAGTGATTACTGTCCCAGGGACTCTTCTGAGTCACCAGCAAAGGGATTCACTTGTAGAGTTTGTACTCTGGTAGGAGACGACAAGCAAATTACAAACAAGTCATGTGTTGGGTGACCGTATGTTATGAAGAAAAATTAAGGGAGGCTGGGATAGCTTAGCAGTTGAGTGCTTATCTAGCAAATGTGAGGTCCGGGGTTCAATTCCTGGCCCTGGCCTGTGCAAACCCATATGCTGGTAACCACTGGGATGGAGTTGAAGGTTCTCGCCTCCCATGTGGGAGGCCCTTGGTTCAGTTCCTGCCCCACACAGCCTCATATTCACCTGTGTGCAATGAAACCATGTTACAACTAATGATGTACAACTATGGAGACTGCTCTGGGCCCTCCCCCTTCTCTCTCTTTCTCTCTCTCACCTTTTCTCAAACAATAAAATAAATCTTTTTTTAAAAATTCAGTTGGTATAAGGGGATAGAGTGTAGAGAGGATTGTGCATTTTTAGATAGGGGACAGGGGTAGTGTCTCTGCGGAGGTGACATTTGATCTAAGACATGAATGAAGTGTGGGTGTGAGCTATTTGAGGATAAGAACATTCTAGACAGAAAATAGCAGTGCAAAGACCTAGCTTGACACACAATTATTTTTTAGTGTATTCAAATAACAGCTTCAATTATTTTCCTTTTTATTACTTAAAATAGACACTTATATTCCCAATAAGCAGGACACCAGGAGAGTAATTACCATATAATTATAACCTTTCAAAATTCCTCAGTTTTCAACAGTTCAGATTTAGTGATAGAAAAAACACTCCAGTGGTTGGAAATTCCTGGCTGAATTGTGGGAACACATACAAATCATTTCATCTGTTTATCACCTGCCTCTCTGTTCAATTATCAACTCCCCCTACTTTCTCCCTGCCACAGAAAAGAGATTAAAAAAAAAAAATCACAGTGGAATATATACAAATTAGAATGGAGTGAAGGCAAAATAGTCTGTGAAGACAAAGTTTTTACTAAGCTGGTTGAGTCTAAACAATACTTAAGGGCCCTGAGTAAACATTTTAAGATTCCTTAAGCACGTGAGAAGCATTTGTTTACTTGGCATACATAAGAGCAGGTTTTGATCCATTTCTTTCACCCAGTAAAGACAGACCATCACCTGAAGGCTTGGTTAACCCTATTCTTATAATCCAGAGGATCTAAAGAAAATAGACTAAATTTACTTTTTAAATACTTCTAAATTGAGATGTCTCACTAATTTAATTTTACTTTTCTTCAGATAATAAGGATTAATGTGAATTTATGACCTTGATATTAAATTTGCAAAGACTTTAAAAGTTATAATTGACGTAAATAAAATTTTCTGTTACCTCATCATGCAAAACTTGCTGGACAGCTTTTTCTCAAAATGGGAGGACATATTAAGATGGTCTGCTTTCAACTATGTAGATAAATGCTTGGGGTGCCCAGGGGAACTCAGAAAGACTGGGTTAGCATCCTTCAACTGAAACAGACAGACTAATGTTACCGTCCACAGGGGAACCAACTAAACGCTGAGTCAACAAATGGTGCCTCTGTAATTTTTTACTTCTAAAAAATTTTAAAGGGGAATTCTGGGATAGCTCAACAGGTTGAGTGCTTACCTCACAGTCGCTAGGTCTGGGGTCTAATTCCTGGTCCTGGCCCATGCAACCGCATTGGTTGAACTGTGGCACAGCTGGTAGCTGCAGGGATGGCTTGGTGTCCAAGGTTCTTGTCTCCCTTGTGGGAGGCCCCCAGTTCAGTTTCAGCCCCATGCAGCCCCACATCCACCAGTGTGGAATGAAACTATATCACAGCTAATGATGTACAACTATGGAGACTGCTCTGGGCCCTCCCCACTTCTCTTTCTTCCTCTCTCTCTCACCTTCCCGCAAGCAATAAAATTAAATTAAATTAAATTAAAAAAATTTAAATTTTAATATTAGACTTTATTTTTTAGAGCAGTGTTAGGCTCATAACACACTTGAGTGGAAGGTACAGAGACTTTGCATTGTGCCCTGCTCCTACATGCACAGCCTTGCTCATTAGCAACGTGCCCCACCAAAGTGGTATACTTGTTACAATGGACTCACCCAGAGTCCATAGTTTACATTGCGTATTGTACATTCCATGGGTTTGGAAAAATATATAATGACACGTGTACATCATTATAGTATCATTCAGGGTAGTTTTACTGTCCCCCAAATCCCGTTCTCTGCTTATTCATCCCTACCATCCCCCCTTCTCACCCCTGGCAACCCAGATCTTTTTACTGTCTTCACTTTGCCTTTCCTAGAATGTCATGTAGGTGGAATCACGTAGCATGTAGCCTTTCTCAGATTGACTTCTGTCACTTAATAATATGCATTTAAACTTTCTCCTGTTGTTTTATGGCTTGGTAGCTCATTGCCTCTGTAATTTGAAACTGAAGTAAGAAATCAAAAGGACACTCTGATGGATGATCTAGCTGCTTTCAAATAGTCCACTCCATTTGACCTAATGCAGGATGAGTATGAGAGGCATTTAATTTATTCACTTACCATTCATCAGTATTTATTGAGCATTTCCATATGCCAGGCACTATACTGGGTGCTAACATATAGTCATAGCAGTAAATAAGATAGAGAAATGTCCCTCTTTATGAAACTTACCTTTCTTTCAGTAGGAGGGTCAGACAATAAACTGAGTAAGCATTATATTAATAGAATAACAAATGGTTGCTGAATATTACTCCTTTCATCATCTCATGTCTTCCTTTCTTCATCCCTTCAATATTTTTTATTTGAACTATTTTTCAAGCACTGGTAAGAAGCCAGGAGTCTATCATTTTTCATGTGGCTCTGCTATAGACTCACTGTAAGACCTTGGGCAACTTTCTTTCTTAGGAGTTTCCCTTGGCCTATAGAACGAGAGTGACAGTCCCTGCTTAGTACTTAGTTGTGAGGAACAAACAAGTTGAAAACTGTGAACTTGCTTCAAAAGTGTTATACCTTCTATTTGCCAATCAGACTATAGTTTGATTAAATTAAAAATTAAATAGCTTTCGTGTTTTTTATCAATTTAAAATTCCTTTGTAGGGATGCCGGGATAGCTCAACAGGTTAAGTGCTTGCCTGGCAACCACAAGGTCCAGGGATGGAATCCCAGCCCCAGCCCGTGCAAACCCACATGCTGAACTGTGGTGGTGAAGATTCTCACCTGCCAGGAGGGAAGCCCCCTTTCAGCTCCCGCCCTGTGCATCCACCTGTGTGGAATGAAACTATTTCGCAACCAATGATGTACAACTAAGGAGTTTGCTCTGGGCCCTCTCCCTTCTCTCTCTCTCACCTTCTCTTAAATTTTTTTTTTCTTTTTATGTTTGTAAAATTCAATTCAGTCTCTTTTAACCCATAAATATACCAGCGATCACTGCATTTTCTTCAACATGGCCCGGTCTGCCAGTGATGCAAAAAAGGTGGTTCTTCGTGTTGCGTGTCAGCAATGCCCAGTGGGAGAGAAGCCCACGGCCCAGAGAGCCCTCACTTACCTCTGCAATTCGTGCAAAGACTGGATCTTTCCAAGCCTTGTGCAAATGGCATAAGAGAGAACGCAAATGTAACAGACGGTTTCAAACCTATGAGTTTGAATGTTAGAGTGACTCCTCTGGGGTCCCATTGACCTTCCTGGTAAAGTTAAGGGACCGCCCAGCCACGTGTCCGCTGAGAACTGCTCTCAGACACCTACCATCCTATGCTCTGGCTGCCTTGTGCGCTCCCCACCATGGGGGCGAGTGTGGCTCCTGGGAGACAGGACAGAGGCCCAGCCAGGCCTCGCCCACGTCCTTGCGGCTAAAGTCTTAAGTTGGAAGGAAAGAGGCAGCAGTGGTGGATCTTTCTCAGGCAACAGGACTCAACTGGCTAGCAATGTGAGTACTAGGGATGGGAAGGCTCTTAGAGGCCCAGCGTGCAGTGGAGACTTGCCTTAGGCCACTAAGTGAGTGTCCTGGCTAGGTCCCAGGGTGCCTGCCCTCACTATGCTGGTGGCCTCACAGAGCAGGGCAGGGTCCTTGTCTGGCTTTCCAGAGGCTGCAGCATGGAGCCTCGAGCCTGCCATATGCACTAGTACCTGATGCCAGCCTCTGGGAGATGCCAACCTTAAGGTCACATCATCCTGTGCTCATGCTCAGCATTGTACTCATTGCCTTTGGATATTTTCTTATGTGCTGCTTGTTTATTTCTTTTTAGTTATTTATTTTTATTGTTTTTGACAGAGAGAGAGAGGTACAGAGACAGAGAGAGAACTGAACTGGGGGAACTCCCCACTTCAGCATATGGATCCGCATGGGCCGGGGCCGGGATTCGATCCTTGGTCCCCGGTGCTGCAAAGTGAGCGCTTAACCCACTGAGCCATCCCAGCTTCCCCTTGTTTATTTCTTTACCATTTGTCTTCTCTACAGGAATGCAACCCAGGCCTAGCAGAATGCCGGCTGTTTCATAGTAAAGTCTCAGTACAAAATTGTTGCCTAAATAAACAAATGTCCATTTTTATCTCAGTAATTTCAGAATTGCTTTATCTTCATTTCTGGTGGGTACTTAATCATCAGTGGGTTTGGAAATGACAGCTCTTAATTTCTCATGGTGTGTGTTTCTTTGTGGGATCCTGTTATCCTTCTGTAATGTGTAAGGAGCCCCTCTCCCGCCATGGGGATTCCAGGTATATAACACGTGTGGCCGATTAGAGCTGGGAGCTGGTAGAAGGAAGCTGTCACTATATAAGTAGCAGGTAAGAACCTAGCAATGACTGGAAGGAGGAGGAGGAACGGAATTCAGAAGCAGCTTCAGAGCACAAGTCTTGGCAGCAAATTTCATCTAGGGAGTGAAAGAGAGGGAGAAATCAGGATGGGATCTGAGTGTTCTGGTTTGTCTGATGATGACATGAGTGCTGATGCCACTAACTGATATGTATAAAGGGGGCCGGTGGAGTTGGTCTGAGAAGAGAATGGTGAAAAGGGCTTGGTTGGCTTTGGATATTTTGGTCTTCAGGTGAATGGAGGTTTCCAATAAATATGTGGGAACTGAGTTTGGAGCTTAGGAAAAAGGTGGGACTAGAGATGAGTAGTGCAGAGTTGTCTGCATACATGTGATAGAGGAAGCTCTAGAAGTGGATGACGAAAGCCAAGAAAGTGTGAACAGAGAAGAGAGAAGAATGAGGATATAGCATGGAAGAGGCAGTGTGCACAGTGGGGAAAAGCTGGGACTTTGGACAAGTTGCTGAAGCTTAAAATGGGTTAGTTAATATTATAGTACCTCACTTGGAGAGGCGTGGAGGAGGCAAACTTACTGCATACAAAATATGTAGTACAGTGCCTGACACATAATGCATGTTCTCTATTTTTCCCTTCTGTATAAAAGGATATGTAATATAGAAAAAGAGAAGGCAGTTAAGAGTATCGAGCCATCTGAGTCAGAAGAAAATGAGAGAACATGCAAGGACTCAGGAGTCAACAGTCAGAAGCTACAGAAAGTCCCCTAACTGAGATTTGTGAGAACCTCTGACTATCTTGGTTAGGGACTCAAGGTTGAGTCTTGAGAAAGCTCAAGTTCAGGAGAACAGTTGCAGCAGATGCCAGACTGCATGGGTTTAAGAGAAAATGAAAATGACCTCTGTTCAAAGATGGTAAATCGAACACTTTCACTTCCTTCCACTCCTACACTTCGCTGACATAATAGTAAAAGGATTTTTTGTTTGTTTGTTTGTTTGCATAAACAATCAAAGAGGAAGAAAAGGCAAGAGATGATGGCAACAAAATTTTGGAAACTGAGAAGCAAAAGAGTGAATGTTAATTTACTTAGTACCAGTAAGAAAATTAAACACTAAAGTTGTAGTGGGGAAAGCCCAGAATCAAGCTGAGTTTCTCTACAGAACCCCAGAAAGGCTCAGAAGTGGGAGACTTTAGGTCTCTCTGAGAGTAGGGTGGAATGTTAAGATGAAAACAGAAAGTCTCTTTGAGTAGCAGTTAGTGTCATTCTTACCCCTCAGCCCCACTATGGCCATGATTGTCCCTAGCCCTGCAGAATGAATGGTTCTCCTCCATCAGGGCAGAAGACTTGAGAAGAGACGGTGAACAAAATGACCTTAACTACTGGAACACCATGAGAGGTGTAAGTGGAAATCCATATGCTAAATGGTGACATACTTCAGCTCCATTCTCTCTTCTCCTAGGTTGCTACAACCAAGTTTAAATCTTCTGGGAAAGAGACTAGAAAATTTTTTTTTCTGGGTAAATGAGTACCCCAGTTGCAAAAAAATCCTAAAGGTACTGATGATGGTCAGGGGTCCTAGTAGGATGTCTAGTTGTAATGTGAAGTAACTGTGAATCTTACACACATAACCTTTGAAACTCAATCTAACTACTATAACCCGAACTCAACTTCTCCTTGGCTAGATCCCAAAAATGCTACAGCTACTCCAAAACCACTCCCACACAGGGGAAATGTAATAGAGGAGACTTTCTAATGGGAAGAGACAGCCATCTTAGCCAATTATGGTTAAAATGCCTTACTTTTAATGTCTATATATCCATATGTGTTTATAGCGAGGATTCCTTCCAGGACCTTGGAAGCAAGAGACTCTGAGTTTTAATTACATTAGCTTCAAGGTTAATTTGCCTCCTACAATCTCAACAAATTATTGAAAACAAATTAATATTTAATTTAGAATTAAATGTGTGAAAAAAGAAAGAAAAACTTTAACTGAAGAGTTGAAAGGTAAAGTTGATTATCTCCCAGAAATTAGAAAAAAAGAAAAAGATATAGAACATAAAAAATAAATATGAGAAAATTTAAAAACCAACCCAGGTGGTTCAGAAAAATAGTGGGAGTTCCAGCAAGATGGATAGAGAAATAGAGAAGATGAAGTTATTAAAGAAATAACTTCAGATGATTTGTCTTACTGTAAAGAATCATTGTGTGTCTAGGAGGAAGCTTAGAAAATCAAGACATATCATTGTACAATCCAGGAACACTGGGGAGAAAGAGAAGATTCTGAAAACATCCAGAGAAGAAAAAAGTAGTTGTACATGAAGTTTGGGAATCCAAATAGCTTTAGACTTTTCATCAGTAGCACTAGAAATTAAAAGAGAAAGGAGAACCATTTTCAAAATTCCCAGGGCAATTATAATCTATAAGTCTATATTCAGCCATAATATCAGTCAACTGCAAACAATGACTTTTTAAAATGTCAGACATGCAAGGATTTAGAATGTTTATAACACAAGCATGTCTTTTAAGGCTGAATGAATTAATACTCTTTCCACATGACAGAAGCTCTATAGATACTGTTTAAAATTGATAATCAAGAAATAGAAGTATAATGTATGGGATTTAGAGATCTTCTAGTAACCACTGGAAGAAACATCAATAACCCTAAAGTGCTTGGGAGAATTAGAGGACCAGGGAGCCTCTGAGGACTGACTCATGTTCTTGCAAGTTTTATATTATTTGATTTTTTAAAACCATGTACATGTATTAATTGGATTAAAAATAATTTAAGTTGAAAATATAAAAGAGAGTGAATGGAAAATGAAATATTGGAAGCACCGAGCATAACAGTTAGAGATAGAGGTAGTGGGAGGTTAAGCATTCACTCCACACCATAGAGGGTTCTTTATACCTATGAATCTCTGTATTCCTCCCAATGACTGAGAGAAATGTCATTTTACCATTTTAGAGATGAGGAAACTAAGGGTCAAGGAAGTTCAAAGAACTTGCTCAATGTCACACGACTAGAAACTGGCAGGGTTAGGGCTGAATCCAAGTCTGTTACGTTCCATTACATAGTTTTGAATGTTGGCAAACAGGAAAAGAAGAGAGATTTATATAGAGACCTAGTATAAGGGGACGACAGTGAGTTTTTGACAGAGGAAATATGAAGACAAAAGTGAGTTGAAGGCAAAGAATCTCCAGAGGACGAGAATTGAAAATACAAGAGAGAGAAGGAATAATTGAGCTGAGCCTTAGAATGTTTGCGGGGAGTAGCATGTTGTCATGTACAAGAGTTTACCCTGGGAAGGACTAAAGCTGTGGAAGGAGGTAAGGGTGGGTGAAGTTGTTATTAAGCTAGAATTTAGAGAGGAGGAAAATTAAAGTGGTGACTCTCAGTTAACTGGCACCCATGCCAGATAAATGTAGTGTTATTTCTTTGATTTGTTTTTTTGCTGATTGCTTGAGAATGCCAGTTGTTTGAGTTCCGGTTCACACAGAGTCTACTGTAATGGTTTCTCCCCAAAGTAAGAGGCTAGTTATTTTCCTCTGAATAAATGAGTAAGGGGAGTGTTAGCTCTTTATAGTGGATTGAAGGGAGGAGAGGAAGTTGGAACGTGCCTAGAGCATTTAGGAAAGAGTAGGGTTACCAGATTTAGCAAATAAAAATATAGCTCACTAGCTCACCCAGTGAAATTTAAATTGCAGACAACCTTTTTTTTTTTTTTTTATATGTCTCAAATATTGCATGGTATTTCTTTCTGGCAACCCTTAAAGAGACACCAACACATGCAAAGAATACCATTCAAAGACACCAAAAGAACAGCAAAGCTGCTTTGAAATCAGAAATTTGGAATGAAGCAACCTCAACGTGACTTGGTAATCAAATGGTAATCTCAATACCATGGGAAGTAAGGTAGGAACTCTGGGCTTGGCTTCCAAGCAACAGCGGAAAGGGAGCTGGGCTAGCAGCCAGGAGATAACTTGAGGATGCAATTCTTAGGGCCTCTCCTGAGAGTAATGGGAAGAGACATGTGTGGGAACCAGAGATTTGGAATTGGCAGGGAAACCATCGCTGCAAATGGCTTTGCCTCCCTTTTAATTTTGCCTGAATGGTCATCTAACTCATGGGTGTGTACTAATGATGTATATTACTAAATAATCATCTGCAACCTTTTTGAGTTCTTTGAAACATTGGATCAATATTAAATGTTGTTCTCCCCGACAGTGTTCATATTATAAGGACTGATTTACCTGATGTAATTCTTTGACATGTTTGAGGTTTAACATGGTGATTTGGAGTAGTGGTTAAGGATCTATAGTTGGATTATGGTCATAGCCCACACTAATCATAGGCTGCGAATATATCTGGGACTCAGTTTCCATATTTGTAAGATTAGGATGAAAATAATACCTAACTGGTGAGGCCATGGTAATGACTTAAATGAGTTAATATGTGTAACATTTAGAATCTAGTACACCAATACTAAAAATACCACCTCACATTAGATACGGGTAGATGAGGAGAGGTTTTTATAAAAATGTGTTAATCTACCTTTGTATATATACGTTATATGCACATAGAGTCAAGGAATCAATGGTTTTAATAAGACATTCCTGGTGGTGAAGATAGATAATTAGGCAGAACACAAGATTTTTAGGGCCATGGAAATACTTGGCATGATAGCACAATGGTGGATACATGTCATTACACCTTTATCCAAATCCATAGAATGTACACCCAAGAGTAAAGCCTACAGTAAACAATGGACTTTGGGTGATAATGACGTGACAATGTAGGTTCATCAATTGTAACAAACGTACCACTCTGGTAGGGGTGTTGATAGTGTACCTACCACTTAGTTTTGCTATAAACCAAGCTGCTTAAAAAAAAAAGCCTTAATAATAAAAAGGTGGTAAAAAATAAAGTTTAGTAAAACATTTCAACAAACAGAAAATAACTTCCTGGTAAATAAAAAGGACATTATTAGTATACTTTTGTTGCAAGTTTTACATGCGAGTTCTTTTTTGACTTACATAGTCAGGAAATAAGTAGTTTTATAAGGACATTCATTAGCATATTTACTATATACCTTTTGTAGACATATATTGTCAGGAAATTAGTACAACTGTAAAACTTTAAAGCTAACTATGGAGACTGCTTGGGGCCCTCTCGCCTTCTCTCTCTCTCCCTCTCATTCTCTCTTACTCTCTTTCACCTTCTCTCAAACAAGAAAATAAATCTTAAGAGAAGTAAAGCTAGAGGTTTGCTTCCATTCAGGAACATACCTGTCAATTTCCTAACTGTTCAGTGACTGATGGAGCGTGACCCGGGAGTCACAGGACCTGCAGTTCTTAAGTACAGCCACACACTAGCTGGGATAGCTAGAGATTTAAGCTGTCTGAATGTCATTTCTCTCAATCAATAAAATGACCAACAATGCCTCTTTCACACAGTAGTAGTGTTAAATCAGCTCATTTATCACCCGCCTGATAGAGGCTGGGTTGTGCAATTCACTTTTATTCTTTTCCCTTTAAAGAACTCATAACTTAGTGGGCAGGGTGGAATTTGACAAATCCCCACTGTGTGTTGTGCTGGGTTGACTCAATGTATCTCCTTTAAAGGAATGAAGCCCTCTGACCCAATCAGAGTTGATCCTGGAGTCTGGAGGTCCTTGGTCTTTGTTTCTAGGTTGTGTGCACCTGAAGGTTGTAAGCATTGTACTGTTGTACTGTTGTTGAATCTGTGGGTGTGCGGGGTGCTTGGTGAGGGCTTTCAGACAGCTGTGAATTAACTGACACTTGGCTTTTTCTTTTGCAAACTCATGTGATCCCAGAAGCCAGGGGTCTGTTTATTCATGCAGCCTCCTTCTGAGTCATAAAGGTACAGGGTGTGTCTGTCAATTGAAACTGCACAATGAAGTTTTGCGTTCGCATCTGCAGATATAGGAAGCCAGTGTGCCCAGGCGTTCGGTGGAACCGTCTTTGCAGCAGGAAGGCAAGGCAGAAGTGACCTGGGCGGAGCTGACCAATGCCACCTCTCCTTCTCACCTTCTGAAGTAGTGTCTACGCGAAAGGAAAGAGTGGGCGAGTTTTTGTGCACTAAGATTTGGGGGCACCTCCCAAGTTGAAAAGGAGAGACAGGCGCACACCTCCCGCTGGGCCTGGCCGGCCGAGTGGCTCTTCCCCTTCGGAACTTCCTGAGCTGCTCAGGCTTTGAAAAATCTCGCAGGACCCAGCAGCTGCCCGCCTCCTCCATGGCCTCTCACCACTGGCCTGAATCTGGGGCAACTGCCGGACTTGGCGCCCAGTTGAGGGAGGGGAACCCCCGCCTAACACGTCGCTCGGTGCTGGCCCATTTCATGGTGCCCCCCGGGAAAGCCACTTTCTGTCCCTCGACCGCAAGTTTGGAGGCAGCAGCGGGATGGGATGGGGGTAGGGGGAAGTGGAGGAACCTCCCGGGCCGTTCTCCCACCCCATGCCTCGCCTCCCGCATACCTCCCGCCACCCCCTCTCAGCCTGTTCCCCGGAGAGCCCCACGGCGCCTGTCCCCCACTCCCCACGCCGCACAGAAGCTGCCCGGGGGCGGCTGGCCAATCTCGCGACCCCGATCCCTCAAGGGCTGCGGGCCGGGGGCCCGAGAGGTGCGCTGCGAGATGCCAGGCGATCCTCCGCCCCTTAGGACTCGGGGAGAGAAGTTTCCAAAGCCTCTCCACTGCCTCTCGTTCCCAAGACCCCAGAGACTGGTCTCCACCGGCCGGAACGGGCGGCCAGCGGGGGCGCGGGCCGTGATTTATACATTAGAGTCCAGGGGGCACCAGGCCCCACCCCCTTCCTCCCCCTCCCCTCTTTTTTTCGGTTGCCTGGGCGTGGGGGAGGGGTTCTTTGATTGGCTTCTGCCCTAGATCTTTCCTGGACAGAGAGTCTCGGCCGCTGAGATCCGGGGGCCCCCAGCCGCGGGCGGAGGGCGTGGGAGACGGAGGCATTTAAAGCCTCTCCCCGCCTCCTGCAGGCGGCCACCCAGCGTCCCAGCGCGGCGACTTCAGCTGGCGGGCCGCGTGCGCGCGGCGAGCGGGGCTGGCCAATGGAGTGGCGGCTGCGGAGGGAGGGGACCCCAACTGCAGTAAGTTTAGAGAGCGACGCTGTCAGGCACGGGCAGCAGCAAGATGACGAGCGCGCAGAGCAGACCCAGGGCTCGCCGAGCGCAGCTTCGTCCCGCCTGAGCAAGGTAGGGGCCGCGGGCCGGGGGGCCGGGCGCTGCGCGGTGTTAGAAAGGCATTGTTAAGCCGGGACGAAACCGGACAAAAACTTCTAGAACGCCCATCTCGGGGCGCTGGGAGCGTGCATCTCTGGGCTACTAAGGAGCCCAGTCCGGTTGGATTGCTCTTGTGATTTATGAAGTTTGGAAAAGGGTCAAGTCCTAGTTGTAGAACCGACGGAGGGTGGGGGATAGTGGAAGCCGCGGTTGGTCCGAGTGGAGGAAGGGAAGGCGCTTATTTTTGGAAATCCTGCAGACAAAGACTGTGAGCACCGGGGGTGTTAAGGGCTTAAACTTGCACTGCCGGCGAGCAGGGTATGGAGTTAGATGGGGGCAACCAGGAGCTTCTGGGCGCGAGCAGCCTCTACTGTGCCAGGGATTGGAGGGAATCTCGCCTTTATCACTCCACTTTTATCCCATTGTTGCTTTAGCTTGAAACACTTAAACGACTTACAAGTAGACTTCTGCTAACCAGGGCCACGTTGCATGTCCTCCACACTTTCTCGTTCGGAGAGGAGGCGACGTGTTGGGGGAGGACAGTTAATAAAACGGCCTGCATTCGCTCAGCACTGTGAGTTTCTGCAGAGCAGTTTGCTCTTGCCTTAAAATGTAGTGCCCTGTATTGTTGTCGTAAGTAGTGCAACTTCTCTTTGTGTGTCGGCTATACCCACAGTAACTAAAAATACGCCTTATGCAATCCGCGAGAGTACGAAACTTCTGGGATTTATTGCAATCTTTCATGAATGGCGTTCACTGGGTACCTTGATGCGTTCTTACATTGGCTTGCAAAAAAAGAAGAACGGCAGTTGCTTTCCGGAGGCGCTAAGTTTTCTTGTTTACCAGAAGGCCAGCGCGGGCTTGGCTGCCCTCACCAACGCTGCCCTGGGACCCTAGGCACACCTGCACCCAGAGAGTTGTTAGAGCCCCCAAATGACTGAGCTGTCAGTGGTTTTCGGGCCGGTCTAATTTCTTGCGGGGCAATCAGGTGGTTGTGGTGTGTTTTCGCTGGGTGGTGGCGGGGGTGGGGGTGGCAGAGGTGTGCGGCCCCACCCTCGTGTCGCCGTCGGGGCTCTTCCGCGGAGCCTGCAAGCGGATGGTGAGCCACCCCCCACCCCCGCGCTGAGCTGCCTAAGGCTTCTGAGACCTGGCGGAGTGGGGGTGGGGGCAGTGAGAGGGTGGGAGTGGGTTCAACGGGGGGCTCCCTTCTCCACTTTTCCCATTTCCCTTTGAGTGGACGTGACCATGGGGGGAAATTTTTCGTCTCGTCCAGTTGGTGTTTTCAGTTCGGGTAAAATTTTTGTGTTTTCCTTTCATCTTTCCGTCTTTCTTCCCCTGCCTTTTTAATATAATTTAATTTTTTTATATATTTTTTTTTGCCAGAAATGAGAATTTGATTAGTTTTTAAAATCTCTCTCCCGGCACTGTCCCCAAGTTTCCTCCAGACAAATCACTGGGGCAGCGCCTTGGCCCGAACGCCTCGTGCCCGTGGCTTTGCCCTGACTGTCTCTGTAACTTGTTTCAGGCTGCGGTGTCCGAGGCCCTCCCCAGCGCCCCCAAAGATCCGCGAGAAGCCTGGATTTCTCCCTGAAGCGCCCCCCACAGCCGGAGAAGGCGCTCCGCCTCGCCCCCTAGTGTTCGCGGGGCGGCGGCGCTCCCGGGACCGGCGGCATGGGCTCCACCAGCGTCCCGCTGGTCCAGGTGCTGCGCAGCTCGGTCTCCGACTATGGCAACTACGACATCATCGTCCGGCATTACAACTACACGGGAAAGCTGAACGTGGGCGCCGACAAGGACACCGGCATCAAAGTGACCTCGGTGGTGTTCATTCTCATCTGCTGCTTTATCATCCTCGAGAACATCTTCGTCTTGCTGACCATTTGGAAAACCAAGAAATTCCACCGGCCCATGTACTACTTCATTGGCAACCTGGCCCTCTCGGACCTGCTGGCAGGCGTGGCCTACATCCTCAACCTGCTCTTCTCGGGGGCCAACACCTACAAGCTGACCCCCGCCCAGTGGTTCCTGCGGGAGGGGAGCATGTTCGTGGCGCTGTCGGCCTCGGTGTTCAGCCTGCTGGCCATCGCCATCGAGCGCTACATCACCATGCTGAAGATGAAGCTGCACAACGAGAGCAACAGCTCCCGCTCCTTCCTGCTGATCAGCGCCTGCTGGGTCATCTCCCTGGTCCTGGGGGGCCTGCCCATCATGGGCTGGAACTGCGTCAACGCGCTGCCCAGCTGCTCCACGGTGCTGCCGCTCTACCACAAGCACTATATCCTCTTCTGCACCACGGTCTTCACGGGGCTCCTGCTCTCCATCGTCATCCTCTACTGCCGGATCTACTCCCTGGTGCGGACGCGCAGCCGCCGCCTGACCTTCCGCAAGAACGTCTCCAAGGCCAGCCGCAGCTCCGAGAAGTCGCTGGCGCTGCTCAAGACGGTGATCATCGTCCTGAGCGTCTTCATCGCCTCCTGGGCGCCCCTCTTCATCCTGCTGCTGCTGGACGTGGGCTGCAAGGTGAAGACCTGCGACATCCTCTTCAAGGCCGAGTACTTCCTGGTGCTGGCGGTGCTCAACTCGGGCACCAACCCCATCATCTACACTCTGACCAACAAGGAGATGCGCCGGGCCTTCGTGCGGATCCTGTCCTGCTGCCAGTGTCCCCGAGGAGACGCCGCCAGCAAGTTCAAGCGGCCCATCATCGCGGGCGTGGAATTTAGCCGCAGCAAGTCGGACAATTCCTCCCACCCTCAGAAGGACGATGGGGACAACCCGGAAACCATAATGTCCTCCGGGAACGTCAACTCTTCTTCCTAGAACTGGAAGCTGCTGACTCCTGGGGAGTGGTCTTTGCAGGGTCACCCACCGCCCCAGCGCTTGGGAAGAAACCCTCCATGCCTCCGGGAGCCAGGAGGAGGGCAGGGGACAGTAAGGACCGCCTGGTGGTGCCGGCCGGGGGTCGCTGGGTAGAGGTGGTTCCTGTGAACAATGCACTGGGAAGGGTGGAGGGCAGGGTTTTGCCAGGAATCTGTTTCCTCCCGGCCCGGAGCTTTGATTTTGCACTGAGCCAAAGGTCTAGCATTGTCAAGCTCCTGGAGGCTCATTAGGCCCCTCCTCAAAGACTCATGTCCCCCTGCAAGAGTGTCTCTGTTGGGAGCTTTCAAGAGAAGTTTTCTTTCATTTATATTTCCCACCCCAGTGAGTGTGTGCACTTCCTCTTCTCTGTGCCCCGTACCCCACCCTCCGTTCTCCTTCACACCCTCTCCTCAAAATTCTTTTACTTTTGAACTACCTGGCATTCATCAGACTGGGGACGGGGGTGAGTGGCATGGTCTACTTCTCTATCATCTGTGGCTGAGAGACTGTGTCCAGGAGGTAGACTGGGAGGAGATGGAGATGTAAAGCAATTTCTTTTGCTGAGGCCAAAGTTTCCATGTAAGCTGGATCGGTTTCTTGGAATTTGGTTGGAGTCACTTTGATTTTTTAATTTTATTTTATATCTTTACAATGGAACGTGTCATTGGGGCTGAAATCTGCATGTGAAAGTTCAGCTTATCTAACTGGTGTCAGCCAGGATCCTAGTGTCTTAGGAGAAACAAACAAGCAAAACCAGGTGAAAACTGACTGGGGGTGACTTTGTAAAACCAAGAGAGATTTCCTAACAATTCTGTCTAACGAATGCGATGTTTGTCTTTGGCACTTTTGTTGATGTTTATTTCAGAGTGTTGTGTGAATCATTTCAACCAGCAGGAGGTTATATTTTGTTGAGTTAAAAGTACTTTCCATGGTTTTCTGAATGTATTTGTTTCAGCATATTATTGGATTTTTCTAACCTGTGTTAACACCATTGAATGTGTATTTTTTGAGAAAGTATCACCCTTTTGTGCCCACAAAGCATTACTTTAACTGATAGGGAACATCAAAAGTTTTTCAGTACAGCTGTTCATTAAATGGTTAATTGAAGGTGTGTATAAATGTTACAAAGAATAAAAATGTTCTGTTGTCTCTTAGTATGGTTTTCAGTGCAATTAAACCAAGAAATGTCTTTTTTTTTTTAAATAGTATTTAATAGGTTTCTGACTTTTGTGGATCATTTTGCACATAGCTTTATCAACTTGTAAACATTAATAAACTGATCTTTTTTAAAATTCTTTTGTGAAGAGCATTTAAAAAATAATTATTAAGACATTCTGTTAGACTGTGTGGCTCTTTAGAATCAACACTGTCTGTTATTGTTTAAAGAATTTTACCTTGATAAACTAGGGTGTAAAAAAGAATGTGGTTTGTTTAGAAACTACTCTTTTTCAGGAACAGAAACTTCAATGTTAACATCGAAGAGTAGTAAAGAATGAGATGAAAACCACCAACCTCTAAATATCACACTAACAAGGAAATGTAATTGCTTGAGTTTTCAATCACCCTCTAGCCAAACTAAGATAATTCTCTCCTAAAACATAGATTTTTAAAGAAATAACACAGAACAACGTGGTTGTAAATCTAATTGAAATTATGAAACTCAATGGTCCGTTCAAACGCATCAACAAAAGCTTACATTCTTGGCTTTCCACCAACATGCTGGGGAAGTGGGAATATGGATATGGCTTATATTAATAATATTAAATCACTTACCTTTTTCAGGGTACTGTCTTGGTTTCTCCTAGTCTACCCCCTGGGAGTCCAATATGGAAGGATGCAATATCAGTGAAGTGGCAACTGATGGAATGTAGGCTGAATTGTATGCATCTTTTATTTGAAAACTTTCAATTCATAGTATCTGAAAGTTTTAACATCCCTAGTCATTAATTTCTCCATCGAATGAGATCTAGGGCACTTTCTCCGCATCACAGAATTATTGTAATAGTTAATGCTTATTTTGATTTTATTGTCATCTTCCTTGGGGATTCAATCAAAGCATTTTGGTGTGTTTGGCTCTCCAGTGCTATTGTTACTTTCAGAATTTGTGCTTTCAAGTGTCATTGAATATGCACAGGACACAGTTGGGACATGAAGATAAACCTCACCTAATAGAGTAGATGTCATTTCTGGGTAAGGTTAACTGTGGGAAAACAGAAGTGTATTCACTAAGGAAATCTTAGGTCACAACCTCCAGTTTCCTGAAGGAAATGCCAAAAATGCTCCGAAGACAAAAGGCTGGAAACAAACTGGAATGTCTATCCATCTGTCTGCTGAGGCGGAAGGAATGAGTTCATGTTATACTCACTTCCTAGAGCTTTCATTACAGAATCAAGCATAATAGAAAAGCCAGTCCATTCTGTTTCTGTGGAAGATAACGTGTTCAGATGGCAGGACTTATCTTTATAAGCACCGTGGTGACTCACAGCACATGGAGAAGATGATGTAGGGCCACTAACCTTGGTGGGAAATGGGGAGCTCATTAGTGATGGGGAGGACAGCGTCACTTGCCCACCTGTGAGCACATTGTCCTATGATTAGATGTGCTTTCTTCCCGGAAACACCAGACAGTGCATTTTATTTCAAGAAGGCTGGATAGTTAGGGACTGGTTTTCCTCAGCAGACATGTGGCAGGGCCCTAATTCTGGTCAAGAAACAACAGCTGAGAGGAAGAAGTCCTTGGTTGTATCCCAGCTTGAATATCTGGTTTTAATTCATCCCATCCTGAAAATGGAGGGTGAAAAAAACAAACAAACAGAAAACACCTCAGTAAAGTATATAAATATACTAAAATGAACATCCATCAAGCTCTGTAGGCTGTTTTATTCAAAAGAAATAAAACCATCTGAGCAATACTTGACATTCTTGTAATAAGTACTGTTGGCTCATCTATTTAGGAAAGTTACAAAATGACATTGAATGACAACATTAAGTGTGATTGTAACTTGATAGAACATTCAAATAAAAAATTGTATATAAGACAAATGCTTGTTCTTGCTTTTTAGGTTATAAGCAGATACAATTATTTTTTTAATGAGTTGTCCCAGTGGTAATAGATATTCAAAAATGCATTCTACATTCATGTTAGATACTGTGTTCTATGTTAGTAATATCAGTCCTTCAGTTGTGATTTATAGCATCTCTAAGTTTCCTCCAGTAAAAAAAAGTCTTATTATAAAGATTTTTAACCTTACTTCTTCTCAGATCGGATTAGTTTCTGCCCTGAATATGGCCTACAGTAATATTGTGCCTAAGGCAATCCTCTTATAATACTTCTAACCTACACTGTACTTTTTGGGATGATTTTGACTCTTCCTGCTTCTGCTCAGTACATCACTGAGACATGTAGCGTTTTCTAGGCAACTACAAATGTAGCTCTAGAGCTATTGCTCTGAAATAGCAAGTTTAGAAGCTGATGGGCTCTACTGGGGAAATCCTATGAAGGGAAGACTTTAAAGTTTAAGTAATTCTAAGTATTATAATAGCAACCTCGTTTTCAGTTGAAAAGAGAGGGCTAATACTCGACACATTATTAAAACATTCTTACTATAAAACAGATATGATCTTATAGTCATTGGCTCAAAAACGAACTTCTAACTAGGAACCATTATTTAATCAGCATTTGCAATGAGTTTTTGTAATCTCTGTATAATGTTGACTTATTCTTTGTTTGTTTGTTTGTTTGTTTTAACTATTGCTTGCTTCATACTCAGCTGGAGTGGTGTTTCCTAAGGACCCTAACTAATTTGATGAAACTAAATTGATCTCTGGTTTCCCAACTAATTAAATCAAACTAGATATGTCTGTTTTTTTCTAAATAAGTTTTAAACATCTTGAGGGAAAAATCACGAATAACTCCCCAAACCATTTATGGGACCTAGAGTATTTTCTCCCTGTGAACACCTTAAGTTCTTGACAAAGAGAAATCATAATCAATTGCATCATCTTCTCTCCGATCTTACTTTCTACTTTTGTAATGTGTACTTCATTTCACATGGTCCAAGGAAAAGCTCAAAATACTTTTCTATGTACACCACTGCCTTCGCCGCCATACTAATTAGGAACTAGAGCCATCTTTCCGAATAATCAAGCAAGCAAAGTCTACTTGAGTAGTTAAAAGCCTTTAGACTGTCTACAAAGAAAAAGGAATTTTAACCAGTGAAAAAATGAGTTAGGAGAAAGAAGAGGAAGATAATACTGAGAGAGGGTTTGACCTGTGTTTAATTCAGTCTTTTCATCATTCTTGGCAAGAGCTGGGACCAAGAGCAAACTTGGTTCATATTGGAGATATCTTCCCTAACTCATCCTATGTCTTACTCCTCGTGCTTTCTTCACAGATTCAGACTTTCGGATGATTTGTATTTTCCTCATGCTCTCTTTTTCATCCCTTTGAGGATTAAAAATCAGATTTAGCTCTGGGTGTAATCATTAACAAAGCCATGTGTGGACTGCAGATTTCAACAGGCATTACTACATCTTGTTTTATTGAAATACCCTCCTGGTTCCACCAACCAGCTCCTATGTAAATAGTGGACACACATTGTGGTAATTCATACAGTGGAATACTATTCAGCAATTAAAAACTACTACTGGTACTTGAAACAATTTGCATAAATCTTAAATTGAGCAAAAGAAACCAGTCACAAAAGGAACATACCGCATGATTCTATTTATGTGAAATCTAAGAACAGACAAACCAAATCTATAGAGATAGAAATCAGAAGAGTGGTTGCCTGTGGGAGGAGAATAAATTGGGAAGAAACATGAGAAAACTTTCTAGATTGTTAGCAATGTTCTGTATCATAATTTTTTAAGATGTTGTTTACTTAGGTGTAAGCTTTTGTCTAAACTTATTCAACCGTATTCTTAAGCTGTGAAATTTTTAAAACTCAATATGGTATACTTCCCCTTTTGAGTATGAAGAGTATTTGGGACTTTCTCTATGGAACAAGATTCCAAAGAGTTCAAGAGAGTGGGGCAGAATTTCCAAAGTGCTCCATAGGAAGAATGTAGGCCCTTTTAGCATTCTTGTAGGCTTCAGAACCAAATCATTAAAATGTTAAATAATTGGGACTTGATGATAATCTCTGTGCTTCCATAAGATGAGAGTTTGACTTAGTGTTGATATTTGTAACCCCTGAAAAATCTCTATGTCTTGGAAAAGTCTAGGGTTGTAATGAAACTGTCACATTAAACTTGTATTGACATTAAGATTTCAACTTAGGTAGATGTGGTGGGTTGTAAATAACTTTATGAAGAATAGATTTTTACACACTGGCAAGGATATTGAAACATATTCTTACTGGCGACATACAAACTGGAATGTGCCAAACCATTTCTTACCCCTGATCAAAGGCATGAAAAGCATTTAGTCAGATACTAACACTTGGCCTGGAGGCAAGCTCTATATTTATGAGGAGGCACGGGCAGAGTCACAACAGAAATGGAAGGCAGGCTGATGCCCTGAGGCAACGGCCCCCAACTTTTTGATGCCAGGGATTGGTTTCATGGAAGAAGATTTTCCATGGAAGAGGGCAGAATTCAAGCACGTTACATTTATTGCACACTTTATTTCTATTATTATGATGATGACATTGTAGTGTATAATGAAATAATTATACACCTCACTTGCCTCTATAAAGCTTGTCACTAGATGAAGCTTAGTTGTCACTTGCCAGTCAGTAATAGGGTTTTGATAGGAGTCTGCAAGCAGTTGATTTATTATGGTCTCTGTGCAGTCAGACCTCTCTGCTCATGTTAATCTGTGTTTGCAGCTGCTCCCCAGTGCTAACATCACCGCCTCAGCTCCACCTCAGATCATCAGGCATTAGATTCTCATAAGGAACGTGTCACCTAGATTCCTTGCATGCTCAGTTCACAGTAGGGTTCAGGCTCCTATGAGAATCTAATGCCCCACTGATCTGACAGGAGGTGGAGCTCAGGTGGTCATGTGGGTGATGAGGAGCAGGTGTGAATACAGATGAAGCTTCACTCGCTCACCTGCCACTCACCTCCTACGGTGCTGCCCAGTTCCTAACAGGCCACAGACCAACACTGGTTGGGGAGTTGGGGACCCTTGCCCTAGGGAGCTTTTGTGACTAGAGTCACTAGACACATTGTTTGCCGGTGTTCAGCCCTGACTGAGGGTTTCCTCCTTCAGGCGGCTCTGGGAGAAGCTGTGGAGAAAAGTCTCAGGTGTTGCAGTGGTCCCGGGACAGGCCGATTAGATACCAGGAGGAACGGGAACAGGAAAGAGGGGGCCGTGTCACTGGAACTAACGGGTGAGGGGGAGGCAGCTGCTTATCTACTTCCCTACTGCTCCTTGTTGATACCAGGGCAGAAAGAGTGACCCTACGGGAAACCCGGGTTGGCTCATGCTTCCGGCTCCTGGCCCTCTTGGTGGGTGGACCCATCCATTCTACAAGAATGCTTGCCGGGGCTGTGTGCTGCAGATACCGGGCGAATGGTCAAGCAGGTACTTCTCTCACAGGGCTTATCAAGTCTTCCCTCAGCTCTGGTGCTCACTGGCTTCTCCTCTCTGGGTCCAGGGAGCCTGATGTCGATCTGAGAATGTCCATATCTGTGAATAACTTTTATAAAGGTTTATTTCATCCAACACTGACAACAATAGCTGGGAAGCAAGATCTCAGATGCTTTGGAGAATAACAGTTTTGCAATTTCTCTTGTGCATTTGGAATGAAGGAGGGAATGTAAGGCAGATCACATGAGGATGGGAAGAAGCAGAGAACAGAATATAGGATAATTGAGAGTATGTGCTCTCTTGAGGGTGGTGACAGTTTATTTCAAAGGTATGTTAATCTAGATGAACAAACGGTGGACAGGGCTGGCTTAAGACCAAGATAAGCCTTTTACTAAAAGTTATTTGCCTGGGGTGTGACTGACTACTCAGCATGACCTGCCCAGTTAGGAATTTATGACCAGATCACCCTGTGAGTTTGCTTTCCACAGAACTCTTTTTTCATCTATACTGATATATCAGTTTTTTTCATGAGTTCACCCAATGTTGTATGCTTCCTCTGATATGTTGAGTTCTTAAGCAGTGTAAAATGATTTTGTTTAACAAATATGATCCAGGTTGGCAGCTTTTAATCCTTTTAAGTCTTTTCTGAATTGTATTTAACCAATATCTCTAAATAGCTTCTAGTTAAATAATGGGAAATTAACTTCTAGATTTGGAAGGGAGAGACTTTTTTTTTTTAATGTAAATACAGGTTTTTGTATTCCATTTTTCAAGTTGTTCTAGGTCCCAGGTGAAATCAAAGCAGTCAACCTTGTTTTTAGTTTCTATCTTACCGACTGTGTGCTTTGCTTTCTAGAGCAGTGCTGAGAGCTATTGGGTGGAGTCACTTGAGTTAAAATGGGTAAATGAGTTTACATCTGAATAAGTCTTAGGTGGTGTCCTTTAGGTTGAAAGAGAAAGGAAACAAAAATGCACAACTCAACAGGAAACATGACACATGTCCCTAATTATCAGTACCATTATGAGCAAACTATCTAATGGTAAACAATCACAAATTATCTGTCCAGAGGACCAGAGAGAGAGAGGTCTAAATAGGTCTTTTTGTGTGCTGTGGATTTCAGGGACTGCTTATGCCAGGAAGCTGGGGGAACTCAAGGGCAGTCCAAGGACTCTGCACCCCAGTCTTACACATCAATCCCATCTAACCCAAGATGGCTTTGTCACATTTGAGAATGCCAGTGGCTCAGATGCCCATTCACCATGACCTGTTTGACCCCCCAAAGGTGTTAAAGAGGAAACCAGGAAAGCTGGGAAGGCTCAGTGAGTTAGGCGCTTGCTTTGCAGCCCCAGGGACAGAGGATCGAATCCCGCCCCAGCCCATGCGGACCCATATGCTGAACTGGGGTGTGCTTCTCATGCGGGGGCCCCCAGTTCAGTTCTCATCACCTGGTTCAGCCCCTGGCTTGAGGGAGTGTGCTTCCCATGCTAGAGGCCCCCAGCCCAGTTCCGGCCTGCACGGCCCCCACCCACCTGTATGGAATGAAACCATGTCGAAAACTGATGACATACAACTATGGAGACTGCTCTGGGCCCTCCCCCTTCTCTCTGTCTCTCTTTGTCTCTGTCTGTCTGTCAAAAACAATAAATCTTAAAAAAAAGGGTGAGGGAGAAAACCATGGCCCCAAATGGTATCATTTGTGCTAAAAGCCTATGATCCCAAACCTGGACTTACTAGCTAACCTCATTGCAGTTCCAACCTCTCCCAGGGATGAAATTTTAAGCCCATTCGTTTTCAATTTTCTGATTCACAATAGTGAAATAATCTGCCCGAGAAGACCCCTTACCTTCCCCTAAAGCAGCAGCGTCCAATCTTTAGGCTTCCCTGGGCCACATTGGAAGAATTGTCTTGGGCCACACATAAACTACACTAACACTAACAATAGCTGATGAGTTAAAAAAAAAAAAAAATTGCAAAACACACTTCACAATGTTTTAAGAATGTTGACGAACTTGTGTTGGGCCGAATTCAAAGTCATTCTGGGCCACATGCGGCCCACAGGCCACAGGTTGGACAAGCTTGCCCTAAAGGAAGGTGTCCTTGCCTAAAATAATCCACTCTTACCTTCTGAGTTTCACCTTTCTGCAAATAAAAACCTCCCATTCTGTATAGCTCCTTGGATAGCCCTCCCAGTTGCTAAATGGGATGCTGCCCAATTCATGATTCCCTTCATGCAGTCCATTAGATCTTCCAACTTACTCAGTTGAATTTTGTTTTTTAACAAAGGTATACTTATGCGAGGACCAGAGGTTTCATTCTTTTGCACAAAGGAAAGCAGAGTTAGTTCTAATTTCAGAGTTTCTCTTGTGCCTGTCTAGACACTTCAGGGAAAAACAAACTTAAGTCACCAGTAAAATTATGTTCTAAAATAGAAGATGTGTGCGAACTCACTTGTAAAGACGGTAACTAGCATATGCCTGGACAGCCTTCACCCACCGACCTTCTGCACATATTTTGCGGCCCCAGAAATAGTGGTTAGCCTTCACATGCTGTTCTGCTTCAGCTAGCATCATGTGGCCACCTGCAGAAACACTTCTTGGTTTCTCTTCCTCGTCTAGATACCAGTTAGAAAAGCATTTAGAAAAACACAGATTTTCATATTCCCATTCATACATTAAAAAGTGAACCAGAATATCAAAGAATTACCTAGGTTCTTTCATCTCTAAAATCCTTTGTCTCGATTTTCTCAATAGTTTATGTCAACGTTCTCCCAGATGAATTATACTATAACAAACACGATGGAAGGATTTGCTGGATTACAAGGAATTTAGAAGCCATATCCACAAAGAATTCCTGAATTGTTTTTTAAGTTTATTTATTAGCCCCCACCCAACACACCAATTTAAAAGGGGCAAAAAGACCCATATAATAATGCATACTTTGAAAAGCGGTTTTATATACATTATCTCACTTTATATAATCATGTTATTAGTTTTTCTTTTACAAAAAAACACTCTGTTTTATGTTTTTTTGTTTTGTTTTTTCATAATCAGTTCTTTTGAATTGTGGCCCTGAGTAGCAAAAATTGATATGTGTTGAAGTAGTTTAAATATCTGTAGGCGATTTCTGTCAAATAGATTTATACTCTCTGTTCTTTTTTTTTAGATTGATTCTTAGTGTTTTTGACAGGGAGAGAGAGAGACAGAGAGAAGGGGGAGGGCCTAGAGCAGTCTCCATAGTTGTACATCATCGGTTTTCTATGTAGTTTCATTCCACAGGTGGGCGTGGGGCTGTGCAGGACAGGAATTGGACTGGTGGCCTCCCACATGGGAAGCTTGCCCCAGTGAGAACCGAACTGGGACCACAATCCAGTTCAGCATATGGGTCTGCATGGGCCAGGGCCAGGATTCGATCCTTGGACGTCAGGGCTGTAAGACAAGTGCTCAGCCTGCTGAGTCATCCCAGCATCACTTCTCTGTTTGTTTGTGAAGAAATTCAGTGAATCACTTTATTAAACTTGTTACCAGGATAAAAATTAAAGGAGCTACCTGGATTGCATTATCCTTTTCTTAAAGGGGTATTGTAAGGACAGGTAGGCTATGCCCAGCTCAGTGTGGCCGGCAGATACGGAATTCTAGGGCTGTTTATTAATATTTGGTTTCTATCTCGCTTATCTGGGTTTTCTTCTAGATTTGTAAAAAGGCCAGTGTTAGATATTCTCACATAATCTAGGTTAAATACTAATTAAGGCACTAGAGTATATACTTGAAGAGTGTGTTTGTGTATTAACCCCCAAGTGTTCTTGACAGTTAACTACTGGAGGACTGGTAGTGTGGGATCTTGGATGCCTAAATCCACAGATTTCCACTAGACAAAAAAAGGTTGTTCAATTTTTTGTCTTCTCAAAAACGGAATGACTGAACTAATTCCTACCTAAAGTAAAAATTTAGAATAAATGTGTTAACTGAATACAATGTTCAACATTGAAAATCTATTTTTAAGTTAAAAATGGACAATTATTGTTCTTTGCATTTTAAAGTAGACTTTATTTCCAGATAGGTGGCTTTTTGGAAGCAATACATGGTTTTACCAAAGTCTCTGAGAAGAAACAAGTATTTATACATAATTTTTGCCTGATAGAATAAGCCTATGGGGAATTCGGAGGAACCGAGTAAACAATGAAGAAAAAAAAGCATGCAAGAGATTTGCTGAAAAACCATGCCATGACCAAATGTTATGACTCTTTCCCTGGTGAGGCCAATTTTCAGGCCACCCCACGTACTTCCACCACGTCAGGGTTGAATCTGGCACGGCTGCTGCTATTATGGGGCAGTTTGTACAATTTTGACTCATATGGAATTGTGTGCTTGTATTCGTGCAGTGAGTTCACTTTAGACTTTGCATTTCATCGTCAGTTAAGAATGCAGTGGTAAGTGACAGGAAACTTCCATTTAGAGCAGAGTAACCAGAGCATTTTCTTATTGTTGAAAACACTTGAACATTTCCCCTACTTTCGTTTAAATCTATTTGAAGAAAAAAAGAGGAAAAGAGCGATTTGTATTTCAGAGAGAAGACGTCTTAGATATTAGGGATCACTATCGTTTCTCTGTGTTATAAACGATGCACATTCTTTATATGTCATGCCATGAACTTTTCTGTATTTTGGAGGAAATCCATAGTATGAACTCTGATTTTGAAGGCCGGAATGCCCTGCCTAAAGCAAATAAAGTTGACAGTGCCCTTCCCCCGTTCCGAATTCCTTTTTCTGATAAATTTAAGGAGGGACATAAACTGAGAGTACAACTTTGTGTCTCACGTTTTTGACTGGTGGGGTCTCCCAGGGGTTTGCAGCTGCCCACTGAACAATCTGCAGGTCCAGCACCATTTGCATTTCATGGCTCTCACTCAGAGCCATTAGCAACCCAGGGCAGAGTTTCGCTTTTCACTGAACTTGTAGGAGAATGAAGAGGCCCTGCCAAGGTTCCGAGGATAACAAAGTGTAAGCTCTCTAATGGCATGAACTAGTGTAAAAGTGTAAGTGCGCTGAGCCCTTTCCCACAAGCGGGGCCTAATGGCAGGCCGGCCTTCGGGCTGCCCACCACCACACCCCGGGAAATAGCACTACAGAGAAACAAAAGCAATTCTGTTGACATGAGCCAAGTGTGGGCTTTGGGAAAATAAGGATCTTTCTGTTCAGCTTTGTTAAGATCCAGATCTCTGTGATTTATAGTATTTTCCATGGAACTGGGTTAGTTTTTATTGAAGAGAATTAGAGGCATTTAGAAGGCATTGAGTTTACTGAAACAGTGTTTGAATGCAGCTCGGAGGAGGCCAACACGTCCCTTTAGACTGTGGAAATGTCTTCATGTATTTGTTGGCTAATTAATATGATATCTTATAAAATGACATTTTATGTACCATGAATGGCAGACCCGTTGAAAGATAAAGCACACTATTAGCACTGTGCTTGGGCCTGGCCCTAATTCCTTGTCAGCGTGTGGGAAGAACCTCTAGCCTGTTAGCTACGGTGCTGAGCTGGCCCATGTTCTTCCATTGTTAGGATTCTTAGGGATTCCTAAAATAGCTGTCCTGTTAGGTCAGAGTCATGACTACATGCCTAAGTAGTCACTTAGGTCCTGAGGCAGTTGGGTCCCAGCAGTTGCAGGGCCCCCAGAAGCTTCGTTGGTCTTACAAGTAGACATTCTGAGTCACTGATGATGCTCAAATGCTTCTAGGAAGCCAGGTAGATACTGTGATAAATTTAAAGTACAATAGTCCCCCTTATCCACAGTGGGTACATTCCAAGACCCCCAGTAGATGCCTGACACCACGAATAGCACTGAACCCTATTGACACTATACATACCTATTATAAGTTTAATGTATAAATTAGGCACAGTAAGAGATGAACAATAATAACTAATAGTAAAATGAAACCATTGTAATACTATAGCATAATAAAAGTTACGCAAATGGCATTGAGGGCACTGTTTGGTAAAGTAGGATTACTTGACCACAAGCACTGTGATACCTCGGTAGTATATACGATAACCAAATGGCTACTAAGGGACTAGTGGGCGGGGAATGTGGACAATGTGGATGCACTGGACAAAGGGACAATTCAAATCCAGGGCGGGATGGATTGGATAAGCCCATACCATAAATGTTCATCTCAACAAAAAGTTTTTATCTCCTTCAACTCTTTATTGTCAACTAAGAATGTGAGCCCAGCATCCTTAGGTGATGCAAAGGGAGCTGAAAATATGGATTTTGATGCGTAATCCTCTGATTCTTAAATGCTGGTAACTGAGCTAACAAAATCTTAGGCCAAAGGTAACATTGATAGTAGCTGTACGTGACCCCAGGGCTCTTAGTTTGCCACCTGATTTAAACTGGAATAACTGAGTTCTCAGAGCTGAGCTGCTCACATGGAGGTCCCTATGGATGCTAGGTCGTTCCACAGTGGAGCTGTCTCTAGTGGCTAGGAATGTGACAGCCCCTGGTGGAGTAGGGGAACAGGCCAGCTCATGTTCTGGGGCTATGGTTTAGGAAGGCTTCTCGGTGGCATGTCTGATCATTGGAGGCTTCCACATACCTGAATGACTTGTCTCCAGCCTCTGGATTTCCACTGCACAGTGATGGTGAGTGCAGACACAGTAGCATCTCAACCTTTCTAAAGGGTAGCACCTTGTACAATGTAGTAGCACCATAAGCACATCAGCCATGCGCATTGTAGTCTGGATCCTAAGCACACTCCAAAGTCTGGTCCCCTCGTTCATCCTTCCTTTCTAAGAGTCCTTAAAAAAAAAAACCGAATAGCTTTAAAAAGTGTATGAGCAAGTCTGACTTTCCCATTTTTCAAGTAGCTCTACAGAACAATTCTGTTAACTGTGTGTCACTATCTCCCCTGAGGTTGAAGAATGTTAAATGAATGGGGTTAAATAACTTCCCCCCAAGCCACATGGCCAGGGACCAGAGAAGCTGGACTTTGCTTTCGCATTACACAGGGGAGTCAGGAAAACTTCCTGAAGCTTCCCAGACTCACAATCATAGACTCACCGATTTGGAAGGGATCTGAGAGATTAATATGTCCAACTGTCTCATTTAGGGATAAATGCCTTGTTCCCAACTCCTAACCGTTTCACTTTTCCTTGTACTATTTGGAAAGTCATAGTCATGTTACCAAGAGCAATGACGGAAAGTAAAATGTTTGTTTCTCGTTATAGTTTCATTTTTATGCCTCTAACGTCATTTCTTTTAGATCCAGCTAGATTTTTTTTATAGGCTATTGGCCCTTGCTAATTTTTATAACAGATAAATGGAATGCAAGTTTTTGAAATTACAGTGATTTTGTGTCTACCGCCTTTGTGAATGTCAATTGAATTTAGAGGAAGTCACAGATCAAAGCAGAAGGGTGGGACAAATGTTAATGTAGATGATGGTGTTTCACTGAATCACTACCCGTGGGTAAAGCCCACGCTATGATTTAGCTCCATGGTGGAGCCTTGTGTGGTTTGTAACATTATTGGAAACCCAAGAAAGGACTTACATTGTGCAGTTTGGCCTAGTTTGTTGTTTATTTTGATTATACAAAACTCAAGGGTTCTTTTGACGTTTAAAAATGCTTACTTATTTTGGTTAGAGTACTGATTATAGTTCTGATTTCCATTCTTTCTTCTTTCTGGTTCCTAGGATTTCATTGTGGTTTCCCACAGCACTCTGTCTGCTGGGGGATTTCTTTCTATCCAGATAACTCTTGATTTCTTTCTATCCAGATAACTCTTCTATGTGATACAGCAACTGCTACTACATCAGTGTGACTTTCCTAGTGTGATCACAGCACAGAAGAACTGATTTTGCCGTGAGAGTTGGATCACAGCAAAAGTCCAGAGAACTTCAGGATCTTTCTTTTAATATAAAATGGAGGGCAGAGATAGCTTTCAAATTTCTTCTATATGAAGATATTTTTCTCCATAGAAGGAGTCACAAGAGTCAGTTTGGCCTGTGTTTGAATTCTGTCCCTACCAGACATCCTAGGTGTGTCACCCTGGAGAAGTTACTCAACCTGTCTGAACTCATTTCTTTATTTATCAAATAGTGTTAATAATACCAACTTCTCCAAGGCTGTTGTGAGAGTTAAATACGATCGTGTTTTACAATGTCTGGCATAAGACAGGTACTCAATAAGTGTTTGTGTGTTCATTCATTTTACACAGGTTTGTGGAGCCTTTATTATGCTCCAGGTGCTGTCAGTTCTTTTTCTTAGCTTCCTCCTCAGTCACGTGACCCTCCCTACTAAAGCCAGACCCCACAGGATGGATAGTGCTGTTCTTTCAGCACATTTATTCCTTTCAAAGTCCTGCTAGTGAACAGTGAGGTGTTGTGCTTAGATGGCCTTTTTGCATGAGACCACAGGAAGAATGTGTGATCGAAATGCAAACATTAACCTGCATTACCACTTGGATGGGCAGTAAAATGAAGTTTATGTAGTCCACACTATTTGGCTTCCTTTCCAAACCCTTACCTCTAGTCAGAAGGAAAAAAATACCAGGGCCTAAACACGGGGGTTAAAATGTAGTCCCATTCAAACCTGTATCCTATTTGGATTGCATTCTGCTTCCTTTGGCCCTCAGATAACCTCTTCCTCCCCAGCCCATCTGGAGTGTGGGGGAAGGGCTCGGCTGACACAACCTCCTAATCTCATGGTGGTAGGAGGAGCTGGTGTCCTCAGTCTCAGAGCCCCGTCCCTTTCCACGTGGTGCTGCTTGCCCTGTGGATGTTTGTGGGTGGGACCTGTGGTTGGTCACCCGGTCTGTTCAAAGTCTAGAGTGCGCTCTGGGTGACCTGCCCTCATTTCAGTTTCGCCTTGTGCTGGAGAGCCCTTTGAAGTCCTCTCCAGCCCTCACTTTGATAAGCTGAGGCTTGTCATATCTGGGTTCCCCTCCATGTCCCTCTGTCTGACCATATTAGGCAGTGGCCTTGGGCTGGGTCCCTAGTTTTGTATGGGGTCATGTCACACAGGGGACCATCCCATTCCACAGTCTATAGGGACTCTCTTCAAGCGTGACCCCCCTGAGCTACCTTTGGAGGTAACTTGATAACCTTTCCCATCCTGGGCTAAACTCAAAAGGGCTAGGGGAGGGGAGATTAGGACAATTCCAGTCACCTGGCTCAATCCTAGTGACAAACAGGTTTTATTTTAACCTTATGGTAGATAAATGTCTGTGATCGGAAGCCTTTGTGCTTGGCTGTTAAAATACTATAAGGGCTCACAAAGGAGTTCAGTAAATCTCTTTTCAAAAGGCTTGCATCACACTATTTGTTTGACTGATAGAAGTAGGAATTACTCTTGTTCTTTTTCTCTTTCTATAACTTCAAACCTTTCTTCTGGGCAAATTATTATCTAAGGCAGACCAGTGCAAAGATTTCTACTCAGGGAAACAAAAAGAGAAAAGCACTTTTAAACAGTTGCCCCAGTCACAGAACTATAGCTATTGCATTCAGGGAACACATTATTTATTAGCATTAGTGTACCCTAATTGTCCAGGTGACTAGACTGCACCCAGATGTTGGCGATTTGAGATAGTTGGTTTACTGTCCATTGATTTGGAGTCAGTGGCAGATTATACGATTTTAAGTAAAACTTCTTCTCCACCCAATGGGGATTCCTTTACTTTTCCTCTTCATTATCCTCTTCTTGCTATGGGATTTCTTTTTCTTCTTGCTCCCACTCCCTGCACTTTGCTCCCACACTGGACATATATACAGGCATGAGCATTGCACAAACTACATCGTCCCCTTCTCTTTGTCCATATATACACATTGGCACTTCTTATTCTAGCTCTCTTTCCAGATCTTTTTCTTCTGCCCTTTTGTGTATGTGAAGATGGATTCCTTAATGTGATGGTAATCATTGCTATAATTTTTTAAGTCCCTCTTACATAGTAAGGATGAGAAAGGTCTTTCTATATTGGATCCTTCATTTAATCCTTAGAATCACCACTGTAGACAGCAAGAGACTGAGCCACAGAGGAGTTTATAAGAAAAATGTGTTCAAGGCTATAGAACTAAGAATCAGCAGAGTTAGGACTTAAACCCTGATTTCACTGGCCTCTAGGCCCGTTCCACTAAGGCACACTGTTCAGAATGAAAATGTAGACTTTTAGAATGAAGGTTTTATATAAAGTGAATTACTCCACAATAACTTTGAACATGGAACTCAAAAGTTATCTTATGATGACTGGTCGGAAAACTGTAACTTTGTGAAAGAATAGGGAACTCCTTTATAGCGATTATTTCATCTTTGATGCAATTCTCTAGAAAGTGCTGACTAACGGTCTGATGATTGCTATTTTGATCTTGGTACAAGCTAGGAAGTGGGGAAAAGCCCACAGATTTTAGGCACTCAAATTTGCTAACAGTGGAGGTCTCCGTATTATTTTGGTTCCAGATGTTTTTTTTTTTCTGGCTTCGTTTAACCACTTCCTCTTTCATTCTTTTGTTTTGCACTGGAAGACCAAAGTGTTTTTTCCTTTTCTTTTTAGATTATTACTAAATTTAAAAATCATATTTAATTTCCCATTTGTAAAGCATCTTTTGCCGTCTGTCCTTATTTTTTCCCCTTTCTTGTTCATATTTCCCCCCTCTTTCTCTGCATCCTCACTCACTGTGCTCTGTGCCAGTATGTTACTGAAAATAAAATATACTAGAATCCTAATCTCTAAAATCCTAGCCATCACACGTAGAGCCCTTTGAAGTTGGCTTTCAACTTCTGTTCGTGGATGGGCAACTCACTTCCCAACCACAGTTGTGCCATTCATTGTAGCCTTTGGAGGTGGGTGTGTGCAGCCCTGCCAGCCTATTTTTATCCTGTGAGGTTTTGCTAAAAGATAATGGGTGGCTCAATGAAAAAAAAAACCTTCCTGAGCACTCATTCTAGTGTGTATTGGGAACAATGAGGGAGATAAATTCCACCTAAAGAATGTGGTTATTTGCTAATGAGTTACTTCTCAGCATCCTCTTGAATGGAAACATACTTGAGTGTCAAATCAAAACGATGACTCAGAGTGGTTAAGTGACTGCCATCCTAAGGATTAGGAAGGAGAGAGGAATGAAGGAAGGAGAGTTTTCAGAAAGACCATACACTGAAATGAAAGCCTAGTTCATCTCTTGGCTCTCCTGCTGACATCCTCTCTCTCTTCTGGTGGCCTCGGTTGGCTTCTCCTTAAGGGAGAGGGACCAGGATTCCTACAGGGCTCTCCTTCTCAGAACAAAGAAAGATCCGAACAGTTTCCTGTTTTAGAGGAAGTGGGAGTCGAAGGAGCAGAGGCTGGGAGGAGGCCAAGGTTAGTTCCTCAAGTTTTTCTGTTATTTTTGAGATGTGAGATTTTTTTTTTTTGTCCCCAGGGCTACTGTGAGCTTTCAGGAAACTTCGCTGCGGATGAGCACAGAGGCACCTGGAAGAGAGGAAACCTGCTGTAGCAACGCAGCTATTGATGGGCAGAGGGCTGAGCAAAGACCAATTTCATGTGTGATATTTAGGAGTTGTTAAATCTTAAGAAATGATTCGTATAAAGCAGGGTATCACTGAATCATATAATATCCGTATCTCTGCCTTTGTGTGATCCGTGTTCATGTCATTGAACCCATGGGTCCCACGAAGAACAGTAAGCACAGGTGATCCTTAAGCATGTGGAGACTCCGTCATGTCCATTCTGAGCTGGCAGACACTGGTGCGTGTGTCTGGGTGAGACTCTTCGCTCTGAATCCCACCAAGAACTGAGCAGAGAAGTGGGATGTGCTGGGGAATTTACCTCTGGTTCTTTTACTAAATGCGCTGCTTCCCTTTCTTGGAGAGCCCTGCCATATCATCCTGCCAGAATGGACAAGGGTAAAAATTAAGTGAATATGCTGACGGTTGCAAAGAAGTGGTCACCAGTCTCCTTGGAAGAGGGTAAGCATTCAAGTCATGTTTCTAGTTGTGACCACAGCTTTACCTTTCAGCCTCCTTTCCCAGATCCAGCCCTGCCTTTAACCAATAACAGGTGTTTGGTGGAAGCTGGGGAACACTAATTGACTAATTGACTGAAGGGTAATCAGATCCAGATAACTACCAGGGAAAGCTGTAATCAGAAACAAACAGGGGTACTCAGCAGATATGAGCTAGGACGGGAAAGACAACAACTTAGCTTCTGAGTGTCTCTTCATGTACTTTTACTTTTTGTTCCTTTTTAATTCAAATGAGGGTCTGAGTCAAAGACTAGGAATAGCTTCCAAAAAGAGAGGTTTAGACTTATAAAAAGACTATTGTTTTCCTATAAGTCAAATAGGCCTAATCAATTCAGGAAAATCCTCCCTGGAAACTATGACAAAATAGTACAATATTAGGAAGAGCGGCCAGCAAGGTGGTCAGAGAGCAGCCTCCTGGTGATTCTAGTGTTTCTCTGTCTCGTTTGATCCGGCAGAGGTTACAAACCCAGTCTCTTTAAAATGTCACCTTCAAGGATGTGTTGCTGGCCCCTTTCGGTTGTAATCTCCAGAGGAAACGGAGATTTCATAGGAACTGTAGGATGCCCATATTCAGACACTGTTCAACATTGAATGAGAAATAAGAACCAAAACTTCCAACAATTTTAACACTATGCCTGTGGTCAGCAGGATTAAATGAATCATAGGTTCTTCAGAATTTAGGAGGCAGGCTAAACTTTAGGTGATAAGAAGAAACTTAATTCATAGAAGACAGAGACCGGGTTAAAAATAAAAACTCTGCTATTTGGTTGCCAGGGTAACTTCTCCTGATTGGAATAAGGCAGACATGTGATGTAAAAACCTGGTTGGTTCCTCTGAACACATTTTTACCATCTCACTTCTTGTGCCCCAAATTTCTGAGAGAGAAAAGGCCAAGTTTTCTTTCTCATTGCACACAAAGCGATGCAATGGATTATGGAGTGGAAAGGGAGACAATTCAGAGTGTGGAAGAGGCACTTATTCCCCTCTTTCTGGGAAGTTGTAAGCAGGCAGCCACAGAATGGAACTGCTGCTGGCGCTCAAGTAGCTAAGGGATTTTGAGGTCAAAGCCACAAACACTGAAGTAATGGGAAGCCACGCATAGGCTTTTCCAAAGTCAGAGAGGTTCTTTGAGAAGAGGACAGGAATTAAATGAAGCTAATGTTGCTTAACCCATAAAATTGGTTGTTAGTGATTTACAGAGCCCACGAGATACTCATCTTCTGGGCATTCCAGACTCAGACCCCAAGCCACGGCCAATGCTGAAATGTTACAAAGAACAGAGGAAAGTCAGACCAGAGGAGAGGAAAGGGAAGAGTTCCCAAACCTTCTATCTGACACAATTATAGGCTGCGAATGGTGAGGAGGCACCACAGAGTCTGTGTGTCACTGGCAGGGGCTTACCAGGGACCTGAGACTGGCTCTGACTTTAACTTTTAGAAAAGTTTACAAAAATGATGCACATAGAAAAATGAATCACTACTAATAAAATTTAGAAATATTATTTTTATTTTGAATACCAGAGCTAACATGACAGCTGCCACATAATAATCACTTAGTGAATGTCAGCTATTAAAAAAAAATATATATATATATACATATATATATACATATACATACACACACATACACACACACACATATATATATATATATATATACATATACATATATATCTTTCCATACATATGTATCCATTGACCTACATTTAAAAAACAAATCTAGATTTATTGCTAAATCATATATTAGGGATAGTTTTTCATGTCAAGAAACATCTTGTAGTTTTGTTATTTTCTTTGTTTTACCTCTAATATCTGCAGGCTTTACAAGATAATGTAAATTGTTGAGCACCTTGGCCATTTCTTTTTCTTTTCTTTTTTTAAGATTTTATTGTTTTGACATAGGGAAAGACAGAGAGAGACACAGAGAGAAGGGGAAGGGCTCAGAGCAGTCTCATAGTTGTATGTCATCAGTTTTCATCCTGGTAAGGACAGAACTGGTGGCCTCTTGCATGGGAAGCACACTCCAGTTCAGCATATGAGTCTGCACAGGCCGGGACTGGGACTCGATCCTCAGACCCCAGGGCTGCAATAGAGTGCTTGACCCGCTGAGCCATCCTGGCCAGTATCCCCACCTTGGCCATTTCTGAAAACCAATAGGACGTATCCATAAATGCAATGAAATCCCTTCTAAGCCTCAAAAGGAAAAAAAATAATGGCAGCGATCAAAGGTGCCCACATTTATATGGATACATGCAAAAGTGTGGACTAAAGGAAAGAAGATCCATTCTGAGCCCAGAAAGATGAGCCCCTCCCTTCCTTGCTACGTGACCCCTGCCCCCTCTCCTCTTCTGTCCCCTGGGTCTTCCCAGATGTGCTCTGGCTGGGCACTCCAGGATTTCCTGATTATAAGGAGGAAGCACCCATGCCTTCACATGGAGATCTCATCACCTTTTGACCTCCAGCCCCACCTCTGTTTACCAATCTGAAAGCTGGCTCACATGACTGGAAATGGAGAAGAAAGCACGCAAAGAAGCAAAGCCCTGAGTGCCAGGCTGTCGGCTATGCTGAGCCACACCTTGTTCCTCTCTTCCTGTGTAACAGTGAGAAGCAGAGCCTGGGGCCATTGCAGTTTAGGGTGGGAAGAGAGTTGCAAAGTACCAGCAGCTATTTACCTGCTCAAGGCCAGTCTATTTCATTGAGAAAATAAAGGGCATCTGTGGGAGCTTGTTCATTCTCCTACTACCAAATCAGTCATCCTGTCCTGCCCCCATCTTTCCCCATCTTTTCTCACACTCTTGTTCTTGTCTAAAGCTATTCTGTCCAATTTTGCCCCAGGACCCATTACATATTAGACTTTGATCTTTATCCTTCTCTTATCCTTTCTCCAGTATCACTCTCTCCTCATACAAGCACACACTAGTAGCTATCAGATTAAAAAGGGAACACATATTTTTAAAAATGCAAAATCCCCTCTTGAGTCCTTATCTCCATCTAGCTACTCCTCCACCTATTTTTTGTGCTCTTTTTTTACAGTAAAATTCAAAGAAGTTTTGTTAATATGTCTCCACAGCTGAACTCCATATTATTCCTCAGCACACCCTAATCGGGTCTCTAGCTCCACTAATCCCTAAAATAGCTATGGCGAGTTATTAGTGACCTCCACGTGGACAAGGCAAGGCAGTGGGCAGGTTTTGTCTTATGCTTGTCAGCTTCTCAGCATCATTGCACATAGTGAAAAATTTCGTCCTTCTCTGATTTCAGCGATCCCTTGCTCCCCAGGTTTTCTCCTACCATATTGACTGTAGTTGATACAGAGAGAAGCAGAACGAGGAGGAGGTGCCGTGCACCCACAGCTTCCTTCGCCACGTCAGCGGCACTGGGCGCCTGACTTGAGGGACACCTTGCACTGCCGATAGGAGGAGGTTGCCCTAAATGGGCGAGGCGTATCTCAGCTCCTTCCCCGCAGAGGCGTCGTGATGGATGCAGGAAAAAACTCCCTTCCTCCCGTCGGGAGCATGGCACCCGAGGAGGGTGGAGAACAGCCAGTCTAAGAGGGATTGGCTGGAAAGTTGGGCGGTCCTGGAGCACATGGACTCATGGGTGGAAAGATTGAAATGGAATTGAAATGGAGAGAGCTTAAACTAGCTCTTTGCTAGAGGGAAGCAGCCAGGGCTAGGCCTCTCTTTATTCTCAGAAAGTGGCCAGGGTTGCATGCCAGGTGCGAAGGGGCGGCTCTGGCCCCCAGTGCCTGGTCGTGTGGCCAGCTGGAGGAGATGAGCGGATGGCTGGGAGCCAGAGGCGCATGCACACCGGGCGCCGGCATAGGGCGGCTGGCGGGAGAGAGACGGCCCTTCTGCTTCAGCAGATACCCACCTGGAGGAATTGTGCGCAGCTGCCTGGGCTCCCCCCAAAGGCAGTATCTTTTCGGAAAGAGAGCGGGTGGGGGTTCCAGGAGCAGCCTGGGACTTGGTTTGAATTGGCAGAGGGTGACAGCGTTATTTTTCTTTGTGTGTTTTGGAAAGTAATAGGATCTGAGGCAAAGGACTGCCATTTTCCCAGAGTTCTGTGGTTTTTGAATAAAGATTCCTTCCCCCCTCTCTCACCCCCCAAGCTTCTGACTCCGGAGTTTGCCTGGGGGTGGGGCAGCAGGACCCACTTGCTATTGGGAAACACACTGTTTCGTTTACCACATCTCCTCTAATTGGCTTCTAATGGTTTGACTCAAAGCAAGGTCCTGGGTTCTTTTCTCTTCACAAGGACCAGGAAACAAATTCCTGTCTAAATTCCAACTATAGTGAGTCCGCTGGGTCCCCAGATCCACACGGTATCCATTTCTCAAATCCCCAAGTACATAACTAGGACTGACACACTGACAGTTAGAAGGGTCTCCATATTGAATTTTTGGCTTGGGGGAAAGAGATATCAGAGTGGAAACCTCTGAAATTGCCCCTACAATCAAGAGAGTAAACAAAGGAAAATTGTACGCTGGCAGTAGGGGGATGATCGAAACTCATGTTACTATTATGGATCTAAAGGCTACAGGGATGCTAGTCATTATTCTCATACTTTCATTTAAGTCATCAGTCTAACTCCTGGTGTAACTGGGTGGTTCTGGAGAATGACTGCAGAATAAGCTCAAACAAGCAATACCCTTGATTGCATTTACTCTGCTGGATGCAGTTTCCTTGCTAGAGAAATAAAATAGGTTAATAAGGTCTCAGGGACATGGTTGTGGTCATTGATTTGGGAAATGTACTTGTTTAAATTCCAGTTAGGAAAAGGATCAAATACACTGTCTACTCATGTGACATACATGATCTTCAATTTTGGCTTTGACCCAAGATTATGTTGATTCTCTCTCCTCTCACAATATAGTCTGAAGATGTTTGAATCCTCTTGGAATCCCACTGAAAATGATATTGATTCATTCCATCAATTACTTAATGCTGATTGGACAATATCCTAGAAGACTTCTTAAGGTAAATCCTGTTGGGATTCAGGGGCCTGACACTTCAGTGATGTTTTCATGGAACCAGTGGTCAGGAGCATGCTGGGTTCTCCCCTCCAAGGTAATAGGTACATCTTGCACCCCCTCCCACAAAGAAGGGAGCAGAGTTCTGGTAGGCATCTTTGAGTTCTGGGAGCAGCACAGTATACATGTAAGAATGCCACTAGTTTTGAGTAAGTCCCAGAGTTCTGTAGTCCCTCAAAGCTGTGGTGCAAGCAGCCCTGTCATTGGGGCCAAATGGCAGACCCCTAATTGTGTGGGAAGTGTCCAGGGTGGGACTTCTCAATCATAAGTTAAGACAAGTCCAGCAGCAGCTCAGCAGAATGGTTTATCTGAGATCAAGCCAGAGTATGACCAGAGGGCATGTCACTCTCCAGATTTACACAAGTGCCCTTGTCTATCTCACTCCTATGGCCCCATGAGGGATCTCCCAGGATTAGCTGAGGGAGAACAAAAAAGCGAGAGGTTGATTTTTCCACCAATGGTCTTGGTATGTCTGTGCTAGCTAAAAAGAAACAACAGTGCATTATATCTATGATCAAGGTTGGCCTTAGAAGATAGTGGAGAGGGAAAGTCTTCCCAATGAGCAAAGCTGTTAGGGATACACTGAGTCTTCTACATTGTATGAAAAGAGAAGTGGCCCAGATAGTTTCAATGATGAGATCTGTCAAGCATTCAAAGTAGAAGTAACAAACTATGCAAATTTCTTCATTGATTAATAAATACAAGGCAATTCTAGTCAAAATCTAAACAGATTTGTTGGTAGAAATTGACATTTTGATTTAAAAATGTATATGGAAATGCATATTGAATAAGCAAAACAATCTTGACCAAAAAAGAACAAATACACTACCTGATTTCAAGACGTACACAACTACAGTAATAAACACACTGTCAACCTAAGTACAGACAAATAGATCAATAGAATAGAATAGTGTCCAAAAATATTCCCATACACATATGTTTCAGTGAAGTTCAAAAAAAGTCAACAAGGTAATTTTAATGGGGAAAGGAAGTATTTTCAACAACCACGAGGAAAAAACAAAACATGTTAGGGGAAGGGATAATGACCTTTGAGCCCTACCTCATACCATGCTCTTACGCAAACATTCATTCAGGGTGAATCAAAGACCTACCGTACAAGTAAAACTAAAACTATAATTCTTTCAGAAATGCTTAGTAAACATAGAAATAAGCATATCTTTGTGACTTTGAGGCAGATAATTATTTGGACCAAAAATAAATAACTAACTAACTAACTAAGTAAAAACAAAACATTAAACATAAAAATAAACACAAAAATTCTGTTGATTAAAAAACACAATTAAGAAAAGGAGAAAGATGGGGATACCAGGATAGCTCAAGGGTTGAGTGCTTGCCTTGTAACTGTGAGGTCCAGGTATCAAATTCCAGCCCCAACCTGTGCAAACCCATATGCAGAACTGTAGCAGTGAGGGTTCTTACCTCCCATGCAGAAGGCCCCCAGTTTAGTTCCCGCTCTACGCAACCCCACATCCCCTGTATGGAATAAAATCATGTTACAACTAATTATGTACAACTATGGAGACTTCTCTGGGCCCTCTCTCTTCTCTCTCTTTCTCACCTCTCAAACAATAAACTAAATCTTAAAAAAAAAAAAAAAAAGTGAGAAAGCAAGCCTCTGACCAAGAGAGAATACCCATAATACATATATTTAAAAAAATAATTTATTACTAAAATATATAAGACCTCCACAACTCAGTAATAATAAAAACCAACTCAATTTAAAAATAAGCACTAGAGCAAAAGACTGAAACACAAACTTCACAAAGGAAGATATAAGTATGACCAAGAAGTACACGAACATGTGTTTAAGGAACTCAGAAGTCATCAGTAAATACAAATTAAAACCACAAAGCGATATCATTTTACACCCAATAGAATGGCTACAAAAATGGCAACACCAAAGACTGATGAGGATGTGGAGCAACTAGAACTCCCATACATTTGTGGTAAGGGTGCAGGATGTTAACAATCATTTTAGAAAACTGTCTGCCAGTTTCTTACAAGGTTAAACATACATCTATCCTACAACCTAGCAATTACAATGCTAGGTACTTATCCAAAAGTAATAAAAACCTATATTCACAGAAAGATTGTACAAAAAGGATTATAGCAGTCTGCTATAGAAGATCTAAAAAAAGGAGAATCAACACAAATGTTCAGCAACAGGGGGATTAATAACCAAATTATGATGTATGGAATAAATTGTGATGTATGAAACACTAATAAGTAACAAAAAGGAACAAAGCAGTGTTACCTGAAACAACACAAATTAAAACAGCATTATGTTGAGTGACAGAAACCAGATATAAAAGAGTAAATACTCTATAACTCTATTTGTATGTATAAAGCTCCAGAACAAACTAAAGCAATAAATGATAATAAATTAGGAGAAATGGTGTTTTTGGAGGCGTGAGGTGGGGTTGGAATTGGCTGTGAAGGACTAGGAGGGAAACTTCTGAGATTATGGAAATTGTTTGCATGATAGCGACATGGGCATAAACAATTGTCCACATAAGACCAGCACATTTTACTGTATTTGAGTTATAACCAAAAAATAAAAATAAAAAAATAAAAAAGGCTTTACCTACTGATACATATAACAACATGGACGAATCTCAAAAACATTATGTTCAGCAAAAGAAGCCAGACACCAAAAAGTATTTTGTGTAAATATATTTATATAAAGTTTAATCACATGCAAAAATAATCTATGGTGATAGAAATCAGAACAGTGGTTGCTTACAGAGGGTGGGGTTCGGCTGGAAGGGAGATTTTGTGGGGTGGTGGAAATTTTTTATATCTTGATTGTGGTATTGCTGACATGGTATAAACACTTATCAAAACTCAGCATATACTTATGGCATGTGTATTTTAATATATGTATCTTCACTAAATAGAAAATATTCTTGTCCCCATCTAAAATGACAAATGACCTCTTTTAAGCAAAAATATGGGCAAATGAGCACTCACCTCCCTATAGAAAATAAAAGAATGTAAGTTTTTTCTTTTGTTTTAAAAGATTTATTTCATTGTTTGAGAGAAGGTGAGAGAGAGAGAGAGAAAGAGAGAGAGAGAGAGAAGAGGGGAGGGCCCAGAGCAGTCTCCATAGTGGTGCGTCATTAGTTGTGACAGAGTCTCACTCCACACAGGTAGATGTGGGGTTGCACAGGGTGGGAACCCAATCCAGGGCCTCCCGCAGGGAGACAAGAACCTTTGCTGCCACATGGCGGTTTCTAGTTGTGCAGCAGATCAGCACATGGGCCTGCACAGGCTGGGGCAGGGATTCGATCTCCAGACCTCCTGGCTGCACATCACGTACCCAACCTCTTGAGCTATCCCAGCATCCCCAATACAAGTTTTTTCAATGAGCAATCTGTAGCCTCTACCTATCAACAAATAACACTTATTTGTCCCCCAGTCTAGCGAGTCTACTCCTAGGAAACTACTGCATGGATAGCCCCAGAATGTAAGGCCATTTGAACAATAACAGTCACTGAGGCAGGGTTAATAACAGCAAAAGGACTGCTAACAAATGAATGTCCACAGTTAAGGAGCAGCTGAATTAATTTGGGGCACAGCTGCCTCCAGGGACCATGATACAGCCATTAAAATAAAGATTTAGAGTCGTACCCATTATCATGAAGGGATTTCCACAAGTTACTGTATACTGAGAAACACTTGGGTAAAATATAGTTTAATTTTGGCAAAATCATGCCATTTTTTCTGTGTATGTACATCAGATGTGTGCAGATTTAGGATTATATGGTAGGAAACACGCTGAGTTGCTGACATGAGTTCTCAGAGAGAAGCAGTTACTAACGTGAGTGGAGAGGAAGAGGAGTCTGGAACAAGGCAAAGAGACTGTGCGTGCTTGGTATTACATTTCTGTCTTTTCGTAAAAATACATTTGTATGGATCTATGTGCAAAGACAGGTCTTCATTTATCTGCTTGTTTATTCATTGATTTAATGAGCATGCATACTAGTATATTACTGTGGACCAAGCACTATTTTAAGTGCTTTCAAATAATAACTAATACTGTACCGACCCTCTGAGGCTGGTACTGTTTTTGTATTTTTTTAAAAAATATTTTGTTGTTCTTTGACAGAGAGAGAGAGAGACAGAAAGAAGGGGGAGGGCCCAGAGCAGTCTCCATAGCTGTACATCATCAGTTTTCTGTATAGTTTCACTCCACAGGTGGGTGCAGGGCTGCACCCGGCAGGAATAGGGCTGGGGGCTTCTCGCATGGGCCCCAGCAAGAACCAAACTGGGGTCACACCCCAGTTCAGCATATGGGTTCACCTGGGACAGAGCCGGGATTCGATCCTCGGACCCCGGGGCTGCAAAGCAAGTGCTCAACCCACTGAGCCATCCCAGCTTCCCCTGATTTTGTATTTTTTAAATTAAAATTTTCTTTTTCAATAACAGTTGATTATGATATTATATTAGCTTTAGGTATACGACATAGTGATTAGACATTTATATGAGGGCTGTCTGAAAAAAAATCCAGCCATTGTCAATGTAACAAGAATGGTTTCATGACTGGATACTCTCTGGACAGCCCTTGTATACCTACGAAGTGATCTCCCCAGTAAGTCTAATACCCATCTGACACCATAGGTAATTATTACAACTTATTAACTATAGTCTCTATGTTATACTTTAAGTTAGTTACTGTATTCTGAAGATAAGGAAACTGAGGCACGGAAGAGTTGCCCACAGTCATATACGTAGTAAGCAGCAGGTCATGGATTTAAACCTAGGCATTCTGGCTCCGGTGTCTATGTATCTATTACATTATACTTCTACTCTGTTTAATAAAATGTCCATCAGCCATCATGCTCCGGTGTAACATGGCAAATGGATCGCCAGGGCACTTGGATCTAACTCCTTTGGTGGCCTTGAAGGGCCTTCATGATCTGGCTCTGCCGAACTCTCTGTAGACACCCAGTCACACTGGTCCCTGTCCCTTTGATAGCCCTGTTCCAAGTCTTATTCCTTCACCTCTTCCCTCAGGTCACCTCCTGACAGGTTCTGTCACCTTCAGATCATGGTGTCATGTCCCTTCCTCACGGGGCCTTTCCTGACCACCTAGCTAGGTAGGTCTCCCCTATACTTCTACTAGAACATTCCATTTGTCTTCTTTATTGTGTTTAATGCAGCCTGTGCTTATTTTCATTGACTGTTTGCTGTTTGTCCATTTCTTCGGTGGCCTGCATGCTCTGCGGGGGCAGGGACTTTTTTAGATTTGGCCTCCACTGTATCTCCATAGTTAGCACAGCGCTTGGTTAACAGTGAGTACTCCAAAGCATGTACTAAATGTACATAGATACATGAATGAAAGGCAGTACTGCAGTGAGAAAGGGTTTGGTTCTAGAATCAGATAGACCAGGGTTTATGTAATCTTCGGATCTTGAGAGACTTGTGAAACATTGAAACACATTTTGTCATCTGCACAAGAGATAATAAGCGTATCTACTTCTTAGAGTTGTGAGTACTTTGTTTGTGTGTATTAAGTGAGGTGACCTATCTACCGGGCACACTGTTAGCTCTCAGTGTGTCATAGCTGTTGTTACTACTGCCATCTCTGTCACCTTCTCAGGCTGCATCACAAGTGACCATCCTGCTGTGGGTTGGGTCAGATCCTATCCCTGTTCTAATCAGCTTAGCTGCCAGTAGAGCTGGAAGACCTTGAATTGAGCCTGTGGGTGGGGCAGGTGCGTGACTCTCATGCCATCTGTAGTGATCCAACCCAGGAGTGGCTCCCACAGATCCTCTTGGCCCTTCTCCCTGGCTTTTCCCAGCCTCTCTCCCAGCCTTCCTGCCCTTTCTTGTATTGCTCTTAGCGCTGGCTGAATGGAGCCAGTCCTCTGCTTAGAAGCCTTCCTGCCCCTGGAAAGCGTCTTCAGGAGTATGAGGGATTCTGTTGGCAGGGTATGCTTCACAGAAACAGGTATTTGATGTTGTGTTGAGATAGGTTAACCAGACTTCAGAACACATAGTGGCTTCATCATAGCACAGAACTGATAACCTCTTGTTTTCTCCTTTTCCTGGGTCACAGGAAACGCTTGACTGCTCCACCCTTCCAGTGGTTGCTGGCAGAAAACACTGATGTGGATCAATATCTACAGTATTCACAGAAGATGGACGCAAGCAGGGGTTAAACGATGTTCACCAGTGGAAAACGATTGGAAATTGGGAAATAGGGGGGTGCAGGGTAGGCAGCCTTGATTGCTTCGTGTTTATTCAAGGTGAGAGAGCAGAAGCTACTGCTGCTCTAGGGGTCAGCCAGAAAGGACTTCCTGGAAAAGTACCGAAGTCTCTGGGCTCATGCCTGCCAACTGCTAAAAGACTTTCTGTCTCCAGCCCCCCTAAACTACTTTGGAGTTGTCTGAGCGTATTGTCTTGTTGGTGTGATACTGTCCTCTATTCCAAGAATGCCTTTTCTACTCCGTTTCCTGAATGATCTCAAGAACCCCTGCCCCCTATAACTGACACACTACTAACCTCAGTACCCAGCACAGTGCCGGGCACATTATAGGCATCTCCTAAATGCTTGTCGAATGAGTTGTGGATATTCAGAAGCTTCTGGGTTCATACAGAGATTATATACAGGGGAAAAAGGTAAATGTCAGGAGTGTACAAAGGGTGTCCCCCATGGGGGTGAGTCTTGAGCATTAATTATCCCCCAAGGTGATAAGAGCTAATAAAATAAATATGTTAAAAGAAAGGCTGGGCATAGTCTTGAAAGACAGTTGCATCCTAAGTGACAGGGGGCGGAGCTTGAGCTGGGTGGGTGGGGCCAGGGCCAGGCTGGGGGTAACTGGAGGTTGTGCCCAGCACAAGAGTCTGGCAGAGGGTGAGTGAGTGGGGCTGAGTTTCAGCCCTGCCCGAGGATGGGACTCTTTGTTCTACCTGGTCACCCTGCCATAGCTGAGTTCTTGTGATGTATACAAAGTCCCAAGCGTGCTGGTCCTGGATCAGCCACACTTTGAGGCTTCTTATGCTGATGTTGTAAAGAAACTCTTGTCCTCTTCCACATGCATGTCACCACTACAGACGGATGGGACCACTGACTCTCCTGGGATAGCGATGCCTCTCTCTCTCTCTCTCTCTCTTTCTCTCTCTCTCTCTCTCTCCCCTACCTGATGGGTGAAGGGAAAAGGATTTCCCATGTTGAGCTCGGTAGCTACTCTGCACAAATCCCCTTTTCTCTCATCCTTCCTTGATGGTTACATTTAAGAATTTTCTCTGAAGAAGCTCTTGGGCTGTCCTCAGCTGGAGGTCTTTGAAAGGGACATATTCCCGTTTGTGGCAACATGGATGGATCTTGAGATCATCACGCTAAGCGAAATACACCAGACAGAAAACACTAAGACCCATGTGACTTCACTCCTCCCTAAAATATAAAACTGAAAGCAACAACAAAGTAGAAACTTATGGACACAGTCAATAGTTTAGTGGCTACTTGGGGGTTAGGGGGGAGGGTGGAAGAAGAGGGAGAGGGAGCCAAATATATGGTGGTGGAAAGAAAGCTGATTCTGGGGGGTGAACACATATTGTAAACATAGATGAGGTACTATAGAGTTGTACACCTGGAACCTATATAATTTTTACTAACTAATGCCACCCTAATAAACTTAACAATAAAAAAAAGGGGGATTGTCATCTTTTCCAAGATGGTTTCCATGAAGCTAAGCTTGAATTTAAAAGAGCTATACTGACCAATTCATGTTTTTACAACTTTTCATTTTTTTAAGATTTATTTTTATTGTTTGAGAGGAATGGGGGATGGGGAGGGGGAGAGAGAGAGAGAGCAAGAAAAAGAGAGAAAGAGGGAAGGGCCCAGAGTAGTCTCCATAGTTGTACATCATTAGTTGTGACATGGTTTCATTCCACACAGGTGGATGTGGGGCCCTGTGAGAACCGAATTGGGGGTTCTCAGCGAGGTGAGAACCTTCGCTGTCATCCCTGCGGCTACCAGTTGCATCACAGTTCAGCATATGAGTTTGCATGGGCCAGGGCTGGGAACCAAACCCCTGACCTCATATTTGAGAGATAAGCGCTCAACTGCTGAGCTATCCCAGCAGCCCCACAACCCTTTATTACTATTATCTAATTCTAGGATTTAAATTTTAAGCATACAGAATATTTATACAAGTAATCAACTTCGATTATTAGCGGATGAATATGTGTAGTGATTGGGTTAGTGGCCCGTTCACATTCAGTTTTGATTTCAAGTTCTTATTAAGATAATCATGGACTCTGTTTAATTAACCCCTCTGTTGAAATTATTACTTTCAGTGCTTATTCCTACATGGGAGTTTGTACAAAGATCTTTCCTAGCGCAAAACAGTGTTTTGCCCTAGCCCTTCCTCTGATTGCCATTTCAGGAAGAAAGAAGGCAAGTAGGACCACGTGTATGATTCTGGAGGGAATGCTGTTTTTGAGAGGCTCACATGCTGCGGAAAGAAGATAGACTAGGTGTCATTCATTCAGTGAAGCACTATGTACTGAGTGCAACTACTAGAGTACTGGCTGGGTGCTCTGGGTTCAAAACTAGCTTTTTCACTAGCAATGTGACCTGGGGTGACTAACCATCCCAGTTCGCCCAGGACTGTCCAAGTTTTAGCACTGAAAGTCCAGCAAGCTGGGCGATTTCTTAATCCTGGGCGAACTGGGACAGTTGGTCACCCTGGTTAAAATGCCTGTACTTATCTGGAAAGGTGGGAAACGGAATCTTTTCTTATATTGTAAGTGTAGTGTGAGGGTCAAATGAAATAAGGTGAAAGAACTTTGTAAGCTGTAAACTGCCATGTATGTAAACATAAAGAACTGTTTGTTCCACCAACCTACCGCCCACCCCCTGGGACCTATAGCAAAAGGCTTGGATCTAGAACTGGATTTTCACACTAGGATAAGGCAGGTACTAAGCAGTAGGGGGAAGACCCAATTCATCAGGTATTGAGGTAAGTTCCCTCCTGACTTCCAAGTTTGGTGCCCAATGGGGTAGGCAATATGACACCAGAGTCCTGCAGGCAGACTGTAAGATCCAAACAGAGCGCCAATGGGCTGCGACATCTTCTCAAGAGCATCTGCCTGCAATGGCTAGACGGGGGTGGAGAGTCTGGGTTCTCTGTGGGAGGGGATTGATGGGTTAGCTGCAGGACCTGGGGTTGGGTCAGTACCTACAACAGGACCAGGACCAAACCAGGAAGCGAGGCAGAGCCTCCTTATCAGGCCAAGACCCACGTTGAAGGTGGACGCTGAGCCAGGATGACTCAAAAGCAAGGCCGCAGAATGTGAGGCTGGAGGGAGGAAGAAGCGCTGTGGGAAAGAAATATGGGGCCATGAGGCAGACTTACAACTCTGTCGGCACAGATCTCTGCAGGGTTTCACTCTCTTTTTTTTTTTTACCGAGTTTGATATTCCAAAGTAGCTAATATCTGTGTATTCCTAACTCTGCCTTCATTCACATTACTGTTTCTAAAAGTATTCTCACTACCTTTCTGTTGATTTTTTATGACAGTCAACACATATTCAACAAGTGCTTATTATGTGCCAGATCCTGGGAACATTTGCCAAACACTTGTCATATACTACTGTGTCATGGAACCTATGCGACAGGTATTACCATCTCCACGTCAGATAGGGAAACGAGGCTCAGAGAGGTTACCTGACTGACATGAGTTTACACAGCACATCAGAAGCTGGGATTTGAACTTTATGCCGCTGTAGTCAAAGCCCGTGGTCATCCAGTCTAGGACCCAGCTTCTCAATCGGAGCTCAAAGACAGTTCATGACTCACTCTTCCAGCCATTGTATTATCTGTCCCCCCCCCCCCCCCCCGTGGCCGATGGTTTTTTATTATAAGCATATATTGTCTCCCTGTCTTCCCTAACCCATCATGACTATAAAGTCACTGTGATCCAAATCCGCATCAGTCCAGAAAGTAGCTGGAGTCAGTGCCTCTACAGTGCTGTCGTGGGAACTGTTCTTTATGGGTCCACAAGATAGGACATGTGGATCAGAATGTGCACTAGTGACCTCACTAACCTGCTTAGTTCAACTGACACTTTTCCCCCCTGAAAGCAAGACTTTCTTGGTGAAGAAAGAACTTCCTAGGGGAAGCCGGGATGGCTCAGTGGGTTAGGCGCTCACTTTGCAGCGCCAGGGACCGAGGATCAAATCCCGGCCCCGGCCCGTGCGGACCCATGTGCTGAACTGGGAGCTCCCCCAGTTCAGTTCTCTCTCTGTCTCTGTCAAAAACAATAAAAATAAATAAATCAATCTTTCAAAAAAAAAAAAAAGAACTTCCTTGGGTTCATTTTCTGACAAGTTCCTTATCTCATAGCAGGTCAGTAAAGACAGTTGGAGGGCTGACATTGGTCCAGAAATTGGCACGGGCCCAAGGACAACACTTTGAGTAGCGCTGCTTAAGTCAACACTACGTCTGTCTCCTCCTCCCTCACGCCTGTCAACTCTGAATGATTGCAACAGCCTCTCAGATGATGTCTGCTTCCAGTGCTTTCCTCTAAGGCATTCTCCACTTCTTTGCTGGAGAAATCTAACACACATATCCCCTACTTAAAACCCTTCAATGGCTCCCACCATCTCTCAATAAAGTCCAAGCTCCGCATGGGACCGAGGCTTTTAGTGGCCTGGCTCTGGTACCCTTGCCAGCTCTCTCCCCCCACCCCCTCTGTCCCCCTCCCCCTCAATCCAAGGTGCTAGTTTTACTGAATTATTTGTATTTCTCCAAATGGGCCATGTATTCTCTACCCAATTTTGTATATGTTGTCCTGTCCACCCCTGTGACCTCTTCTCCCCACTTTACCCTGTTATAAGCATGTGTTCACCCTGTCACACATACATGTTGACCCTCTCACACATGCACATTCTCCCTTTCTGTCTGGCCAATTGCTACCATAGCCACAAGGAACTCCAAAGAGGATATGAGAGTAGGGAAAGGATTGGAAAGATTTTGTTTCAATTTTAGGATCTGAATAGGTGGAGTGGAGCGGGGAAGACTATGCCTGGAGTATACAGGGTGGATTAGGAGATATTCTGGAAGGCTGGGCGATAATTACCTGAAAGTGGGGCAAGGAAATTAAGGAAGTGGTATGAACATAGGTTTTCCAACGTATCAGTGTAGGTGCTTACTGGTGATAAAACACAGATCGAGGGACTCAGGTTTGCAGAGAGAACGTGCACTATGATAAATGAACAGATGCTACAGAGAACCCCCCTGGGGAGCCCTGGAAGTGGCCGAACAGCTCAGAAGGACTGCTCTCCTGGGACTGTCAAAGTACTCATAATCCAAAAGGCTTTAAAGCACTCTTTTAAAGCAAGAAATGGGCACAATTAGCCGGGGAAGGTGAATGACTTGGAGAGCTGGTGCAGGAAGCAGCTCAGCTCCGTCCATTCCCTCCTCACACTCATCCATTCCCTCCTCACACTCATCCATTCCCTCCTCACACTCATCCATTCCCTCCTCTCACATGCTGGGAGCGTTGGGGTGTGGACAGTGAGGATATCGGAGGCTGCAGAAATACTCAGCTGCCCCGGGGGCGGGTCTGGCTCTTCTCCCTTTGCCAGGAAACACAAGGCAGTCTGAAGGTCAGCGTCTCCCTGGCCTTTGTGAGCGTCTGATAAGCAAAATCTTCACTGGGAAAGAGATCCTTTCTCTCTTTTACTTACCCAGATATAGCAAAGTGTGTGCCCCATTTTCACTTTGGGGAGGCTATGGTTCATTAAAATCTGCAAATTGCCTCCTTCGAGCAAACATTGTTGTAAAAGGATTAGCTTCCTAGCAGGTGTTTAGTCTGATGCTGGTTCTAGAAAGACGCGAAGAAGCGTTTGCCTGGTCTCTGTTATCCAAACGCTCTGTAAAGATTAACTCACTCATCCTCCTGGCCTGATTGTGAGGCCTGTTATCCTTTTCTCTCAGCCATGGAATTGAGACACGGCCGCTAGCCCGAGGCGATGCAGCTGGTGGGCGCGGATCAGGAGCCTCCTGGCCGGCTCCCAGGCAGGCTGTGTCTCTGAGGTGAGGCCCTGCGCCTGTGTTGACGTAGCTGGCACAGCCTGAAGAGAGCTTCTAGAAACCCAGAGCCTCAAGAAGAGAGGAAAAAAAAAAAAAAAAAAAAAGCAGAACACACTAATTGTGGGATGTGTGGTAATGAGAATGTGTGGTAATACAGACAGCAGCTGGCTTGAAGTTTGCCTTCCAGACTTCTGTGACAGCCATGAAAGCCATAGTCAAATGAATAGTGCTTAATAACATCGTAAGGGGAGGCCGAAGCGATTTGTATGTGGAGTGTGTGAACAGTTACAAAGATCTTTATACTGTTGCCTTATATGTGTACAGCGCTTGCCAATTCGGAAAGCACTCTCACATGTACCGTTATTTCCCCATAAAAGTTCTTTGAAGCAAGGAGGTAGATTTTTATAGGCTGAATGGTATTCCTCCATAAAGTTTTATGTTGAAACGCTAACATCAGAATCTCAAAATGTGTCTGCATTTGGAGCAGAGACTTTAAAGAGGCGATTGATCGAGTTAACATGAGGTCTTTCAGGTGGGCTCTCGTCCAATCTGACTGGTGTTCTTATAGGAAGAATATATTTTTTTAAGATTTATTTTATTGTTTTTGTCAGAGAGAGAGAGACAGACAGACAGACAGACAGACAGAGACAGAGAGAAGGGGGAGGGCCCAGAGCAGTCTCCATAGTTGTACATCCTCAGTTTTCAACATCGTTTCATTTCACACAGGTGGGGTGGGGGTCACACAGGGTGTGAACCGGGCCGGGGGCCTCCTGCATGGGAGGCCTGCCCCCTCAAGTTGGGGGCTGAACTGGGGGCCTCCCACATGGTAAGCTCGCCCTGGTGAAAACCAAACAGGGGGCCGTGTCCCAGTTTGGCATGTGAGTCCACATGGGCTGGGGCCGGGATTTGATCCTCAGACCCTGGGGCTGCAAGACAAGTGCTTAACCCACTGAGCCATCCCGGCATCCCCAGGAAGAGTGTTTTAACACAGAAAGACACACTAGGGGCTCGCACACAGCGGGAAGCACATGTGAGGACACAGGGAGAAGCTGGCCACCTGAGAGCCAAGGAGAGAGTCCTCAGGAGACCAGTTCTGCTGACATCTTCATCTTGGACTTCCAGCCTCCAAAACTGAGGAAATACATTTTTGTTGCTCAAGGCTCCCAGTCTGTGGTATTTTGTTGTGGCGGTCCTAGAAAATGAATGCCGTAGACTGTTTTGGAACACGCTGAAACATTTTAGGACTCATTCCTAACCAGAACATGTCCATATTAATCAGAAGACGTGCATGTTGTCTCATGAATAATACCATTGGAAATGGCTCACATTTTCTGAGGCATCAGTCACTGTGTACCAGGCACTGTTTTAAATGTTTGACTTCATTGTATCCTCATAAAAATCCCTCCAAAGGAAGAAACGGGAGAGAAGGAACAGTTTTTCCTTATCATATGATTCATATTAAAAATGTGGAAAGAAGGAGAGAAATATAAGATCCCCACTGGGCAAACACCACAGTGACCATTGTTGACGGTCAGAACCATGGATGAACACTACCATTAGTGGGTGAAAGTATGAGGAGAAATAGAATACTTGCATAGTCTCAAAGTATCTCGTCACAAAATACTTATTAATTACTAAGGGAAGACTAGTAACTTTACAATGGAGAACCCGCTCTGTGCCATCTTATCCCAGTGATGAAGGTTAACCTAACCACTAAGTACACATCCCAAGGTCGTTGTCCCCCCTGACCCAATGCACCGAGAAGGGCATGACATCGTACTTGTGATATGCTGGCCCACAATGCATCACCTCAACAGGAAAGCCTGAGAAACATCTTGTGAGTAACTGGCCTGGCCTTTCCAGAAGTTGCACAGGTTGGAGGAGATGAAGAAGACAGGACACAGCAGACTCTCAGGGAACCGGCACCCGTGGGGATTGGTGGATGCCGGATGAATGTGCCTAGACTCTGTGTTAACCAGAACTCAAGCAACCGGCACTCTCAAGCCACTGACAAAAATATCCCGGTTGTTTGAGTTCTGCTTAACAGAGTATCTACTGTACCTACATCCAAAACGGGCTCTGGGATTGGATCCTGGGCCCGAAAACAGACATCAGTGGGACAACTGAACAAATTCAAACAAGGGCTGTAGATTTAGTTAATCAATGTTCTGGTTTTGATAATTGGCCTACATTTATGGAAGATATTAACATGAGGGGAAGCTGGGTGAAGGGTATATAGAAACTATAATTTGTGCAACTTTTCCATAATTCTAAAGTTATTTCTAAGTAAAATATTTAAAATAAATCCTCTGCAGTAGGTGCTATGATTATTTTATTTTTGTTTCTCGTGGTAAACTTTGATTATACTTAACTCAGAAATTTTTTTTTAAGATTTATTGTTTTTGAGAGGTGAGAGAGAGAATGGGGGGAGGGCCTAGAGCTGTCTCCGTAGTTGCACATCATTAGTTGTGACATGGTTTCATTGCACACAGGTGGATGTGGGGCCGTGAAGGATGGGAATCAAACCAGGCATGGGAGGCGAGAACCTTCACCACTGAGCTATCACAGCGGTTACCAGTTATGCTGCAATGCAGTTCAGCATATGGGTTTGTACAGGCGAGGGGCATGAATTGAACCCTGGACCTTGAGATTGTGAGGCAAGCACTCGATTGCTGAGCTATGGCGGCATCCCCAATGTCAGGTTTTATTCTACATGCTTTCTAGTTATCGGGTCCCCCAAATATGTTAAATGTGTTTCTTGTGCAATAATTATATTAGGTTTCTTGAATTCCCATGCTGAGCTTTATTTTCGTAAAGAAAGGAGCAAAAAGAGTGACCCATAAGGAAGAAAAACGTTTTCATGCTTTTCTTTTATTGTAGGTGAGTTAACACCCCGTAAAACTTGTCTGTGAAATCCAGGATGGTTGGTCATAGTGAGACCCCAGTGTATTTACGTAGTTTTTCCAACCTTCTTCAGATAAGCTGCAATATTTACAATGGTAACTCTGCAGATTCCGTAGGCAGCCAGCCTGGTGTCTGCAGCTGCACTCTGGGCGGGAATGTGAGGGCGGGTACCTGCGCAGCTCCATGGCTGGCCCTCCATCCAGGGGTCTCAGGGACTGTGGATGCGAAGGGCCCACGGACCCCGCAGCGGTGAATACCCGCAGCCAACCCTACACCCCAGCCCTCCCAGGCATCCCCGGATTAGCACCGGTTTGGGGGGCCTTGTTACGTGTTTTCTTATTAGCAGGTGAAGTAACTTGCACATGGTCACCCAGCTTGTTAAAGCTGATATGTACCCGGTACCTAGGCTGTCCGATTCCAGAGCTTATACTGCTATATCCCCTTACAGTCAGCTGAGACATGCAAGATAAGGAAGGGCCTAGAGCAGAAAATAAGTACCAACTAAGAAGTGTAGGCTCCGTGTGCCATGGGAGGCCAGAGGGGAAAATGCCTTTCAGCCCCACATAATTGAGGAAGGAGGAGGTGACATTTATGCTGGGCCTTCAAGAATGAGAAAGAGGGGAAGCCGGGATGGCTCAGTGGGTTGAGCGCTCACTTTGCAGCCCCAGGGACCAGGGATCGAATCCCGGCCCCGGCCTGTGCGGAACCATGTGCTGAACTGGGAGCTCCCCCAGTTCAGTTCTCTCTCTGTCTGTCTGTCTCTCTCTCTCTCTGTCTCTGTCAAAAATAAATAAAGAAATAAAATGAAAAAAACC
>PVKE010001225.1:0-106332 GCA_004027555.1 Craseonycteris thonglongyai
GTGGTGTTTGGGTTCCTTGGGTCTGCTGCCCCACCCCATGCATCCAGTTGACTACTTCCACAGGCAGGAGTTTATCATTTAGAAAAGTGAAACCTGGGAGAATTAGGATTTAGTGACAGCTAGGCACAGGGTAGGGCAAAAATGGAGTGAATAAATAAATACAAAGGATGAAGTGAATGCCTATAACTGACCTCAAGTTCCCTTCCCCTGCTCTGTGACCAAAATATTGGAAGTCAGGCATTTTCTCTCCCAACCTCCTCTCCCTCCACTCCTCTAAACCCACACACACATCAGACTAGGGCAGACGATTGGTAGAGTCTGTGGAAAGATAGTAGGACCTTAAAGAAAGGACATTTACATAATGACATTCTAGTTATTCTAATGCAAAAATTATTTTAATGGCTCATCACACTATGTTTCACTATCATTAAAACTACTACTCAGCAAGTCCACTTCAGGTAACTAGAGTTTCCATTTTGATTTTTAAGGCTTCAGTCTTAAAAATAATTGGACAGCTAGGAATCAATACCCATTTGTAGACAGATGATCTGTGAGATAAGAGAAACTAAAACAAAGTAAAAAGAAGGAAAATTAGAGAAAGTAGATGCAGGCAGAAAACTGAAGAAAACATCTAGATAACAAAAATTAATTTTAAAGGGGAAGCCAGGATGGCTCAGTGGGTTAAGCGCTCACTTTGCAGCACAGGGGACCAAGGATCGAATCTCGACCCCGGCCCATGGGGAACCATGTGCTGAACTGGAAGCTCCCCCCAGTTCAGTTCGCTCTCTGTCTCTGTCTCAATTAAATAAATAAATAAACAAAAATTAATTTTATGTAATATAGGAGAGAGGTAAAGATAGTACATCTATGAAAGAAGAGTAGGATACTGTGAAAAATGAGCAACTAAAGAATATGAAATGCTATTGGAAATGAAAAATATGATGTCTGAAATAAAATTCCAATAGAATGATTGGAAGATAAACTTGAGGACTTCTCCCCTGAACAGAACAAAGCAAAACATACAGAAAGCTAAGAGATGGAAAATAATAGAGGAAAGACAAGAATTGGAGGATTACTCTAGTATGTCTAACATGAGATTAATAACATTTCTAAAATTAGAGAAGAGAGAAAGTTGAGGTGAGAGAAATATTAAAAAATTAATACTATAAAAATTACTACAACTGTAGAACATGAATGTTTTTATTGGAAGGGGGCCTATTGGGTATTCAACATAATGAATGAATAAAGACATCATATCAAGGCATTTCATTATGACATACCAGAATACAGAGAAAAGAGAAGATCCTATCTGTTTTCAGATTAAAAAAAAAATCATATTGGGAATCAGAACGGCATTGCATTTCTTAATAGCAACACTAGATGTGAGAAGACCTATAAAATTCTGATGGACAATAATTATCAAATAAAATTCTGTAACTAGCTAAACTATCTGTTATGTATAAAAGTACAATAAAAAACCTGATGTGAAAGGAAATGAAAACTATATTTCTCATGTCATATATAAAAGTTTGTATATCATATCTAAAAGTATATTTAAGTACATAGGGATATAGTTGAAGGAGATGGTGCTCTAGCAAAGTGAGACCAGAAACCAAAAAAGAGGATGATTGGAGGCCCAAGAATAGGCAGTGAAATACAAGAAAGAGGGGGAATAAAGTCTCAGGATTACAAAAGACCTAAAGATCAGTCAATTAATATTACTTTGTAGTTTACTTTGCATCTCACTTGGTCCCACTCTTTTCCTTCTCTTTTCAAATATAACCCATATGCTTTCATGTTTAGCATTCCCTTGCTTTGCCTTATAGTTTTACCACAGGCTTATATTTCCAACAATGTGTCATACAGGAGGACATGAATGGAAGGTTATTAGGGAAAAAATAAAAATGATAGTTAGTATGGTAATTTTAAGCATTTGGTAAGTAATATTGGTGTAATTTTATTTTTTTTAGATTTGATGAAATGTAAAAAAAAAAGAAAAGATACTCAAAAAACTAAGCAAATGAAAAACAACTACTAACTAAAAACTACTAACTCTTGACCTTTTATATTTCCGACTTGATTATGAGCTATTGGAGATAAATGACCATGTGTTTTCCACATCTGACTACCTGCTCCCTCAGCTTTTGGTGGGCATACAATGAGAGTGTATGAATGGATAGCATAAAAACTGTTAACGAAGACATTGTCAAACAGACAGGTAAACAACCCGCTCATTTTATGTATCAATCTGTGTATAAAATTATTCCTATAATTTAATGATAGTAAAGCTTCATTTTCCTGGAAAATGTTCATGCTATATTTTATCAGACAACAAATGCTTAGTAACTCATGATATTCCCTTTTTCTTCTTTCTTTTTTTTTTTTTCTTTTTTATTCCATAAGAAATTCACTATCTGCTAGAAACTCAATCTAAAACCAGGGTACCTGTTTTCCTGGAGTTTTTGGTGGTTGCCTGTGGTCCATATGTTTTAGATCCATATCTGTGGAAACTTTCTTAGATCTGTGTTAAAGCTGATGTCCTTCAGAGATGAGTCATATCTACCTTAGCTAGATGCTTGGGAGGCGTGGCCAATCTGGGGTCCCTTTAAAATAAAGGTGTTGATATTCCAGAATGCCAGATATTATACATAATTTCAAAATACAAGCTTACCTGAGCAGGGGCAGTTGGGTTTCTTTGTGGTTACAAATTCAGAGAGCAGATTTTCTTCAGCTTCAAGGTTCAAGACATGATCTTCCTCATGGTCTCCTGGAGAGTGGAGAACTTATTTTTGGTTTACTGTCATTGAGATTATAGCCCTTTGGCATTGTATCTTTATCATGCTTAGAGTGTATATCTCCTATTTCACATTCCATCTTTGAGTTTGTTTGTTGTTCCCTGTGTCCCTTGAAGCCTTGAAGACCAAGTTTAAGTTCTTCTGGTTTGGTGAGTGACATCGGGGAGAGGCAGCTTTGTGGCTGGCTCTGCTGTTGATTCAGAGTCTGGCTTTTACCTGGATTTTGGCTCTGAGTATCCTTATTTTCTTATCAGCTCATGGGTGTGGCTAAAAGATAGAATTTACATTTCTTGGAGCATTTTTAGTTGTTTATAGCAGTTTGATTAGGGGATCTAGTTTATCATACTACTGGAAATAGAGGCTCTTTTTGAGTACATTAAATGATATTCTCACAATACCAATCATCAATTCATTGTTTATAGAGAACAGAACAAGAGAAAATCAGTCTAAACTACAATTAGTCCCATTAAAAGTTCTATGACAAAAAAGACTGGTTAGGCATTGACCAAATAAAAAAAGAAATGTAAATATTTCTGGATATTTAAAAAATGCAAGGCAAAACAAAACAGTACGTGTAGTCACTTATCTTGTCTAGTGAAATGTTCCTTTGCCCAAGGCAAGAGGTGGGCAAGATGACCTTTTAATGCCTTATCAGTTCTGTCATTTTATGATATTTGTGAGGGAAAAGCTAGACTTTCAGAACAGTTTTTCACTGTAAGTTTGTGAAACGATATAACAAAACTGGTGTAGCTTCTGTCAATTTCAACTTCTGGCTGTGAAATTTCCAGGTACTGAGTTTACTCTGCAGGACACAAATTTCTTTTTCTTGTGATTTGCCTGTTTTCTTAGGCCTTCAGAGTCATATACAGAAATGTGTAAAGAATGGTTCCTGCCTTCTGTATCCAGAGAGATTCCCTTTGACTTCTAGATAAGATAGAGTAAGCATCAGAAATACTAAAATCAATTTTTCATTAATAGTGGACAGTGTAGTGAATGCAGAGATTAAGGGGAGCAGAAATAGTTTTAGTATTCTGAAAGATTTTGTCATTGTAGTAAATCACCAGGGCCTTTTGTGAGATAACTGACCTAGAAATGTGCTCATCAGGGGTGGCTCATTGATGGTAGAATTTGATGTCGGATGCCTTATTGGTCCCTAAAACTTACCACTGTGTGATACACTGTGCCTGTCCCTGTCAATCCTGACAAATGAAGACAAGTTATAGCCATTAATGTCTCCTGCATCTCAAAATTGATGGTGGACAGTAATTTGGCTTGCATAAAATAATCATCATATATTAATTATAGAATGGAATAAATATAAATAAGTAAAAATGAAAAAGGTAATCTTATGAAAGAATGAAAACAACTCAAAACAGAGCTGCATGTTTTGCAATGTATTCACCTCCCCCGCCCACCCGATTTGTCTAATAGCCTCATGGGGCAGGCAGGGTGCACACAACCATGACCATTTTGCAGAACCTCTTGTGTTCTGTTGCCTGTACTTTTGCTCATACTGCCTTTCCCAGGACCACTTGCTCATTGCTAGGCTGTCACTTACCTACTATTTCCCCCATCCCAAGAAATTAAGTTTAACAACATTATTAAAAAAAAAAAAAATCAAATGTCCATGTTCTACCATCCCAAATGAACAACTGCTAATATCTTGTGATCTTTCTTTTTAAATAACAAACACATCACAGATCATTTTCATTATTTTCCTTTCTCACTCTTCTTCCAGAGGAAACTCCCAATATGTCTTTTCAACCAGTCCAGCAGTCACCTCCTCCAGGCAGGCTTCCTAGCTTTTGGTGCCTGCTCTGATCTCTGCTAGGCTGTGCATGATGGTTTATCATGTTGACTATCACTCCCTGTGTCTGTGTTATCTCCTCCTTGTTTCTTTCTCCCAGGAGGTCATTATAGGGTTCAGTTTTGTTTTGTTTTGTTTTTAAAGTAGTTTTTTACTTCTTTTTATTGTTTTTGACAGAGAGAGAGCGAGAGAAAGAGAGAGAGAGGGAGAGATACAGAGACAGAGAGAGAACTGAACTGGGGGAGCTCCCAGTTCAGCATATGGGTCCACAAGGGCCGGGGCCGGGATTCGATCCTGGGTCCCCAGTGCTACAAAGTGAGCGCTTAACCCACTGAGCCATCCTGGCTTCACCCAGGGTTCAGTTTTGTGCTCCTTGTGCCTGGCATGACCTGGCCCAGAGTTGGGCCCAGTAAATGTTTGTTCAAGGAAGGAGTGAGGGAAGGGAATCTCAGACTTCTCTAATTGTCCTGTTTCTTTGTTCGTCACTATCATATTTCTATGAAGAGGAGACTGGCTTCATTCTATGGAGCAACACTGTTCTTCAACCAGCCAGTGTGCACTGGATGCCTGCGGGGGGCCAGGTCCTGAGCAAGGTGTACAGCCCCACCCTGGTGGCACCTGCATTGTCACTGAGCCCAGGCTTTGTCTTCCCCATCCGTTGGGTTGCTGAAGCCAGGTGAGCATAGTAATAATTATGATGATGTCCATGGTACACTTTTCTCAGTGGATCCTTGATTCTGAAATTTTTATTTTGGAAAAAATAAATACCCTCACAACATTTTTTTTCTTTCTTTCTGTTTTTATTTTTGTGGTAGCTGCATATGATTTTACAATAACTAAAAAAAAAAATTTGAAACATTAGAAAGAAAAGATGGTTCAGATTTGGTCCTACTTTGGGGGAAACAAGGAGGCAAGGTTGTGTTGTGGCTCCGTGCATTCAGTGAATCAAACAGACAGGTGACGTTGGCATTTTTTGTTCGTTCTGTGGTTTTCCCAGTTCAGGGGAATGAATTGCTCTGGGCCTTTTTAGCAATTTCACTTGCTCATCCCTCAAGATTTCTGAATATGAGGTGGGCAGGTTCAATCGCCGATGACTCTGAATCTTTCTAGAACACGGTGGCCTTTCATTCTTTTCAGACTTGGAGTCTGTGTCTTGGGAAGTTGAAGGGGTGTGATGCGCACACAGTGGGTCCTCCATGCTGGCTGTTGACAGCACCTGCCAGCCAGTTCTAAACCGGGGCTCTGGTTTTTCGGACAAAGCCCAGGGGTCTCTTTTGACTGCTCACCTCATCCGTAAAACCTTTCGGAACCCACATCCCTCTATTTACGGTTATTCACAAAAGATAAGTATTGCTGTCTTAATGCATGTGTGTGTGTGTGTGTGTGTTCATACTGCCTCACATACAAAAATATAAATTACCACAGGATAAAGAATTTTCTTCCCACATTCTACCCGGATTAATGTAGTCCCTACCTTGTGTCTATCACGCTTTGATAGATACCAGGTAAAGGATATTGGAAGACCTAAAAACGATCTAAGAACAACTTCTGATGTGAAAAGAATAAACAGAGCTTTAGCTCCAAAGGAATTTTCTGGAAGGAACATCTTTTGAGGAAGGTACATCTGAATAGAATGCATCAGCCTTTAATTCTTTTAGGTTACCCTATCAGGTTGGTAGCAAACCGTGTTAGAGTAGAGGGGAAATAATGAGATACCTAAATTATGATAAGAAGAAAATAGGAATCTCCCTAATTAATTTTGTTCATCTTTAGAGATCACAGGAAAGGAAATGAAAGGTAGTAGGAGCAGGCAAGGTGAAAATCTTGCAAATTCTTCAAATGCGAATAAGATTCTGTGATAAACCCTCACTTTCTGGTAAGCATTTTAATGGATCCTTTAATTAGCTTTTCTGGAAAGTTCACTGACGATATGCTGGAATAATGATCCCCTGTGCTCTAAAGAGTCTAGTCATTAGCTCGCAAGGTGACTGAACATACTAATGCATTTGCCTTTTAGACAGTTTAAGCCTGTGTTCCTTATAAGGGTCTCTCCTTTGTTTGACTCAGTCATGGGAAGGAATGTGTGGGCTGAGCTCTCTCAAGAGATAAGAACAGTGAGCCAGACCCACCTTTTCTCAGTCCCCGTGTGACTCCTGATCACGTAAAGAGATTCTTGTGACAAATCTCTCTGGAACTGTTTTGCTGCTGCCTGCCGCTTCTGTGTAAAAGTTTTGGCTCAGCATTTATAGGCAACCCCTAGACTTGGAGTGCATTCTTGTGTAGAGAATTCATTATATTTTGTCACCTGTATCAGTAGCATCTTTTGAGCATGCACCCCTGATCTGTGTGCATTTCTTTTTGAGTACTAAACGGTGCCTTATCATTCCACTGAATTGTAAGGCGTGCTTCCTGCCCTTCACAATGACGGGTCATGAGAGGTAAAGTGGTAGGTTTAGCAAGGTGAGTGGGCGGAGGCTGGGAAGGTGTTTCTGCTCACAGCCGCCGAGCCAGAGACCGGCTTTGTGCCAAGCCAATAGCAAACTGGGCTTGGCATCCAATTTTACAGTCCCAGCCTGGTTCACCGCAGCATGCTAGTACATGCGGATGTACACAGCCTTTTCACATTGCATAACTTCTTTTGTGCCCCTGGCTGCAAGAAGCTAAACTGCAGATAATTTATGCAGCATACATTATTGCTAACCTTAGCTGGAGTAGCACATGCCTTTCATCATGGAGCCAACGGAGAATTGTCTGGCTACACCGTTTCTCCCTATGTCTTCCAGTTAAATCAATTTCCAAATCTTGAGGACATCTGATGCTCCTCAAGGACTTTAAATCTATAAAACGGGGGCCTGAATCATAAGCTAAAAAAGTATAATTCACAGTTTGTTTTGTTAGTGTGAGCTATCAGTAACCTTTTAAACATCTAAGTACATTTCTCATTTAATAATTCATTCTTGCAGAACTAGAGAGTTAAGTTATGCAACATGCTTATGTTTTAAAATATGGACATTTTCTGTAAGTGTTTCGCACCAGTGTCTATGAGATGAAACGTAACAACACATGTAGAACATTAAACATTTAATGCTCAAATTCCACAGGTTTTACTACTCGGCTTGGCCCACCTGCTAGGTAGGCAGTGCTGGTGAGGTGTGTTATGAGTGGAATGTAGGAAAAGCTCCAACCTGCCAAAACTACTCGTGTATATTCTTCACCAGGCTGTCAGAGACATCTTCCCAGAACCTTCCTTGCTTTTCAATTCCCTCCAGGTAGACACACTTTACCCAAAAAACATGGCTGCTCAGGTCAGCAAGCAACTGTACCAAGGAATTTTGTACAAACCAACTGAAGTGTGTGTGTGTGTGTGGGGGGGGGAGGGTCCTACCAAAAACCAGGCTCCCTGGTCTATCTCCTATGGCTCAACATTATACAGGCACTCCTCACTTAATGACTGACTGTGTCATTAATTAAATTGGTCAATCAACGAGGGCCTTAACAGTGATGGCTTGTGGTGTATTGTGGAGTCATAGGGCGTGCATTTTTCCATAGATGTCACCTGATACCACACTGAGGGATGGAATATGTAGTCTTGTGTAATTGTGAATGCTTCATGTAGTGAATACTGACTGACCGTGGGAACGACACAAAGACTGAGGAAACGGATTCCTGAGACACCCACAGACTGAGAGAGGAGATTCCCTGCACTGGAGAACTGGTGGTACGTCTGAGCAGTTGTTAAGTTGGTAGGTTGTTATATGAGGAGTGACGGTACTCATCCAGAATAGAGGCCTGGAAGCAAGTATTGGCCACCAGCCGTGCTGCTGAGTTGGTGAATGTTAATTTTAATCATGCAGGAAAAATTGTCTAGTTTTTCAACTGAAAATGTATTAAAGTTCAGGGCAGGAAAAATAATTCAAACAGGGCAAAAGGTTATAGTGCAACTAGATCTCCTTTCCACCAGATTCCAGTTTCTAGTTCCACTTCCCGTGGGCAACTGCTCCTTCCACATCCTTGGGAATCCTTTTTGGAACAGACTGTGCATATACAAGTGTTATATGCACACCTGTTCTTATTTCAGAAACACATGTTGGGCAGGCTCTCTGTACTGTTTGGCATCTTACTCATTTCACCTATCAGTTCATTTTGGTTCCAAATCGACCATTCATTCTTTTCATGGCTTGTATTGTCATCTATAGGTTGGATGTGCCGTATACTTGCGTTAAGCCATCCCTTATTGCTGAACATTTGGCTGTTGTTACAAATGAGCCCACACATGTGCTTTTGGGCAGAGGAATGAATGGACCGAGAGCATAGATTTGCTTGGTCAGAGGGGGTCTATGTCTTAATTTTCATAAATATTGAAAAATGACTTTCTTAGAAGATTGAATAGTATAAGATTGTAACACAAGTAGACTCTTGTCCTGTATGAAACTCTTGTGTCTCTAAATCTTAGAGTAACGGTTGGGGCAGGTAAGGCTCACACATTGCTATCTGACTCTATCCCTCCTGTCAGCTGTAGAACACATGATTTCAGGTCATGTAAAGCTCTTCCCATCTCCTTAAATCCTCAAAACACACCTTTAAGGCGGATGTTACCATCCCATTATAAAATAGTACATGACGCCAATATTTGGGATCAATCAAGAACAAATGCAAATGTGAATTTCAACATGTGTTTGCCAAAGGTCTCTTTGTAATTAAAATAGTGGGCATGGCTCACACAGAATATTCTAAAATCCCTGTGAAGTATTGAATTCCAACATTGTCTCTGTAACACTTGGAAGGAAAGGAATTAGAAGCATTGCACTTGTACTTTCGTGCGCTCTGAGGACGCAAGGGTGTTTAGGTCAAAGTCCTTTAGGTTAAACTTCAGGTTTGAGATAAATTTGTGACCCGTTCAATTTTACTTTATTTAAAGATGGCAAAATGTGTTCGACAGAGAAGAGCAAAATGGCATGACTAATTCCTACATCTGTAAAAATGAACGTATCCAACAGCACTTCCTCTTGACTTATTTTTGAGTTACTAGGGACATTTCATACTAAAATAAATTAATTGAACACTGAAAAGTCTAAAGCGTACTGTGCATGGATGTGTACTCAGAAGGATAAGAGTGTAGAAAACGTTTAACAGAAATATTTCAAAACCTTGTAACATCTTCTTAGGGTCTCCAGGAGCACCCCTCTAATGCCATGAAAGGCATCTCTTACTTTCCTTGCTTGTTATCTAAGACCTTGGATATTTGCTTCACCTCTTCATATGCTCTTTATGGCCAGTGGGCATGAGGATTGCTTAACCTGAAGCTCTGACTGTTCCATGATTTTGTCTGATTGGCTTTGTAGAGGCGCCTTTGGTTTTCCGCTGGTGAAAGAGAAGGGAGTTGGGAGCCAGAACATGGGGAGTTGACTCTTGGCCAGTCCCTGCCTATAGATTGTGGGGCTTCAGTTTCCTCATCTGTAAAATGGAATCTTGATATTAACTTCTTCCAAGGCTTGGGGTGAGAATGACATCAATTCATCACCAAAGCTCTTCCAACAGCTCAAGGCCCATCACTTAAAACAGCTCTTAAAAAAAGCAAGCTGCTGCTCTTATTAAGCCCCTTTCACATTCAAAGCGCTGTACTCACCAGGGTGAGGTAGATAATAAAACTTTAAAGATGGGAACATCCTTGTCATCCAGGTGCCCCAATCTAGTTGATGGGTACAAACCACAGGCTGAGAGGATAAGGAAAGGAGAGATGGTTCTGTTCTTGAGTGGCTTCTTGGAGGAAGTTGGATTTAATCTAAATAATTTAATAAAAGGCTGAGGTCTTTCACAGTGGGAAGGGTGTCCAAACAGAAGCAGCTGCCTGAGCACATATAACTTACACATTTATCTAATATTTATTGACTATCTACTTACTGTTATATGCTAGGCAATGTGTTAGACAATGGCCATACTAAAAAAAAAAAAAAAAAAAGTAGGTCCCTGTCTACATGGAACTAATTTCTGAGTGATGTGTTTATACCGCCTTCAAACTGTGGCTGAGTGACTTTAAAGGCTTAAGGCCCAGGTGGCCTTTTGACTGCCCTGGGTAAAGGTCAAAGACCACAAATCCAGGAAGAAACCATCTTGTAAAGAAGTGGACAAATATTTCCCACCAGGATACAATGGAAGACTAGTCTGGAAGAAACCTACTGCAGGTCATTCCAGATTCTCTGTGCTTTTCAAGGCAGGGATACATACCGGTATTTGCTTTCTTGTTCTGCAAGTACCCATCCAGTAAAAACATTATTAACTAAAAAGCTAAATGCAAATTGAGTGACAATGACATTTTAAGTCTAGACCTAATGGCAGTCCTGGTCTGACCAGTCCTCTGTGACAGACCAGGCGGAGGGTGGGGGTGAGGGTGCCCTGGACGGCAGCACCCCAAAGATTTCTCCTACAAGCAGCAGAAGCTGCTGAAAACATGCCTTTATAACCAAACACTTAGGGTTGCCTACGTTTGAAATAAAAGTGTTTTTGGGCAGAGGAATTGGCTCAGCGCACCAGTGACCTATTTTGCAATGCTGCACTTACATCCGGGACCCTCACAGGAACTGTGAGTAATATGAGTGGAGAAAGAGACTGAAAACATGAAACAACTCCCCAAATAATGTAAAGTTTCAGATAAATTTTAACATAACTTGGTGTTTTTTGAAGATGAAAGTCATCAAAGGCTTTTATTGCAATACATTGTGCTTTTGAAAGTACTGTCGTTTGAAAAACTCAAGTCAAGGATTTCAGCATTTTTGCCTGATTAGTTGGATACCTCATAAGACCTGGGGCAGAGGGTAGGTGGCAGGTGCAAAGACAAGAGGCTGATAGAGGTGGGGAATCCTGGCAGTATTGTTTGGGTGATAAGTTCTTGTCCCTACTCACCTGGTGTGGCTGGATTTGTGGTTGAAATATTCTGAGAATTCCTAAGAAATAAATCTCCAACAGTCCTAATGTGTGAATCCTGCCTATCTACACAGATGCACATATAGATGCATAAACTGTTGTCCGGTAAATGCCGAGGGATATTTTGGCTTAGTGCTCTTTTAGGTAAATGGGAGAGGTAGGAAAGGCGATACAAGCATTTCCAGCAGGGACTCGCTGAGAAACTTCCACGTGGGGCCAGGGGAGGCCAGGAGTCCTGTTGTTCTTCACGTCAGATCCAGAGATGGTCCTAGTTCTTACATCAATGCGTCTGTTAAAACTCCTGTTTGGAATGCAGAATTTCTTCTGTGCTGGAGTCCCAGGGGAATAGAATCACCCAAATGCAAAATCATGTTTGCTCAAATGAGATTTTTGGTCACCAGGTAACTATGCTTTGCACTACTGAGAAACAGCAGGTGAAGGTGAAAAATGCTACACAGACGGGTGTAACAACCTGCCAGGGAACACAGCACACAGTACACACCTCGTCTTCCCCCATGCCCTGCTCACCCTCATACATGTTCCTGTGAGGATGGATCTTGCTGCTCTCCTGAGCATGTGTGCTCTTGTTGGTAAAACTATTGAATTCAGCAATAGAAACATGAATAAGAGTCCTGGTTATAAAAATTCAAGGGGTGAGCAAAAAAGGAAGACCGTAAGTAGTGAGGAGAAGTGGAAAATAACAGAATGCTTTAAAAGATGCGAATGAGAGAGTAGTGATAGGTCTAAAGCAAGCTTGTGCAACCCACAGCCCGTGCCGCATGCTACCTGGGACGGCTTTGAATGTGGCCCAACGCAAGTTCGTAAACTTTCTTAAAACATTGAGATTTTTTTTGCAATTTTGTTTTCTTTAGCTCATCAGCTATCATTAGTGTTAGTGTACTGTACATGTGGCCCAAGACAATTCTTCTTCTTTCATTGTGGCCCAGGGGAGCCAAAATGGAACCTCCCTGGTTTAAAGGATTCCTCATCAGAGGTAACGCCAGCAAAGCCAACCAGACAAACAAACACAAAGTGCAAGGAGCTCGCTCAGCTGGGCATGTGCGGAGGCTGTGCTGGGGGACAGGCTGACGCCCCCAGAGGCAGACTCGCCCTTGACGCTCTGCTTTGCTCCTCGCAGCTTCTCCTGGCTCTGCCTCGGGAGGTGCTCGAGGGAATCGTGAACCTGGAGGGGCAGCCGTAGCTTCTGGTTGCTGGCTTTCCTTTTGTGTTTGTTGTTTTCTGCACTCTTGGAACCGAATCCATTTTACCAGCTCAGAGTTACCTGTTCCAGCTGGCAGCTTCCTTCTGATCAGGGACCTCAGCTGCAGCGCTGGGGGGTCCCACCTCTCAGTGCTTAAGGCATCACCCCCAGCCAAGCATTCCTCCTCCCTCTAGGGCCGGGGTGTCCAACCTTTTGGCTTCCCAGGGCCATGCTGGAAGAAGGGTCATCTAGGGACACATATAAAATATACTAACACTAATGATAGCTGGTAAGCTAAAAAAAGAAAAAAGTCTCATAATGTTTTAAGAAAGTTTGCAGATGTGTTGGGCCATGTTCAAAGCTGCCCCGAGCTGCAGGTTGCACAGGCTTGCTATAGGCTGACCAACCACCCCTGTGTCCTGGGACCTTATGTTAGCAGTCTGTGTCCCAGAGAAACCAGGGTGCTTGGTCCCCCTGCCTCTTTCCAGAGGTCTGGTCCCACCCTGGGAGGCTCCCTCTGGGTTCTGCTTCACCCCTTTTCCTTTGTTCTAGCCCTCAGAATGGGAGACGCTTCCTGAAGTTGTCTCAGCATTCCGCTTCGTGTTTCTGTCCCCCACCATCAACTTAACCATCCCTGTATTCAGTTCTCACTCTTCAACCAAGTCGTGGGCAGTTATCAACCACTTTCAGTGGGTTTTCAAAGCCCCTGCATTGGATCAAAGACGATGACGTCATGCCAGATACAGCAAGCCAGCCCTTTGTGTCATGAAAAGAGGAAATGGGGTGGGGGGGAACCCCAAAAGCTGGATTTCTATTTTCAGTTGGCATAGGAGAGAGAAGATAGAATGAGGAGCTGCAGCTAGTCACCTCAGGTGACACCTTTCATCTTAAAGATTCAGATGCCCTTTCTTTCACTTCCCTATAACAGGAAAGCCACACTTCCCACATCGACTCCGTGCACGGAACAGCATTTATGCCATTTACCGAACTGATGTGCCACATATATTGTTACGTTTTATGTATTAAGCATGTAAGAGGTTGTCAACTGTGGCAGCAATTGAATATTGCCATTGTTCCTCTTTTTTCTTTTTAGCGTGTTACTTAGAAAACAGAAAAGGTTTTGGAGAAACTGGCCTGACCTCCTTGTCCTACCAACTCCGAGGCCAGTAGTTTAGCTGAGAGTGGCAGGAAGTCCTGGACGGGAAACGGGAATGAGAGGGGGCACCGAAGGCTGCTAACAAACAGCGTGTTGGGACAGTTACTACTGTCGGCCACTGTAACTCAATCTCCTGAGCCAGCGCAAAACACTTGCTCCTGAGTTACCCACCAAGGGGCGAGGCAACAGGGTGTGTTACTGCAGCCCCCACATCGTTAGAGCAGCTTCGGGGAGGCGGCCTAGAACGTTCTACGTGGACAGGCGGAGGGCTTCAGAGGCTGGAGCCCCTCAGACAAAGGAACGCAGTAACGAGGCTGGGTGGCCCGCATGTCATAGTGTGATGTGGACGAGGGGCTGTGATTGAGGCGCTGCAGGCCTCTGCTGTATTTTGTTATTTCTATTGCACCACATTCCCTAACATGAAGAGATTTAGGAACATGTATTGATTGTTACAGGGGAAATCACTGTAATTTGATTTGTCAGCCCATAATCAGTTCCCAGGGCTTGGGAACCTATCATTCTTGTGTGGAGGGGCACATTTCTGGTAAATGCTAGATCACTCTGGGACATGTGTAAGATATGGGCTGTGTTGGAAATGGAATCCTGAGTTTCTCAGATTTATCTTACAAAATTTATAAATGTTACACAGGATGTTTTAACAGGGGCTCGAGTGTTCTAACAAATATCAAGCAATAAACCAACTTTCTCTGTTCAGATGGGAAAACCAAGGAGAGAGAGGGAGGGGAGAGAATAGAGAGATTGGATGTGGGGAAAGAGCACACACGCCAACCCAAGTAAAAGTGGGGCGGGCAGAGCGGAATGGAGGAGAAAGTGGTGACGAGTCAGGAAAAACAAGTGAAGAGGGAGACGGAAGACCTGTGCTTTCACTAAATAGTAAATCATAACTGACATACACAAATGAAAGAATCTCGAAGGGCTGCCTTCTGTCTTTTGGGAAGATGTGGTAAAGCTTGTGTACGGATTTACACGCACAAACAGGTGCCAGGGACAACCAGGCCTGACTTCTTACAGCGTGAGAACAGTGATTTACAAGGAAGCAGAAATCCGTGGACCATCCCCCTTCCCTGCACTTGACCTTCTAGACCAGATTTTGGGGTCTCAGGCAACACGATGTAAACTTTATTTGGGTGAAATCCCTGAAGCCGCCCACACCACCCAGCTTCTCCCCTTGGGGCTCAGCCATTCATGAGAATATGATTTTCAGCGCAATCCAACTATTGTTTTCTTGCTGTCTGAATTCAAGTGGCATGGGGACCCATCATGTATTCTCTGTCCCTGGTTGGACTCAGGAACATAACAAGGGGAGAGCCAAGAGGCTTGTTTGTTCCCTGGGAAGGATTTGGCACCAGCAAAATTGAATGACTTTTGCTATGGTCTTTAGTATTCTCTGAATTAACTTGTCTATCTACCAGGTCACAATAAATAAAAATACTATATCTTTTGTCCTCTATGCCAAATCTGAGAGACTATCTGGGGGTATGTTTTGATGGAAACATTTCTTGCTGAGCAATAATTTTAGCGGTGAACTTTTCCTAAAGGAGGGAAATGACTCTCCTTCCATATTTGTAGCCATCACCTAGACACGTGATTTGACTTGTTTATGTTCATATATTGTGTAGACATTACTTGTGACAAATTTCAGATCTGTAGGTTATGGCTGATAAAATTCAAATGGTTATAAAGAAAATGAATCGAATTTTCAAACTAGGTAGGCTACTAACGATGACTTAGGCTATAGCAGCTCAGAAGGTAAAGGGACTACAAACATCCCCCTCTTCAGAGACAGAGCACATTGGCTTGGAGGGTGTCTTAAGTAAGATATAATGACATAAGTTTCGAGTAGTAATGATGAGGAGCTGGAATAACTGTACTCAGGCTCATTGGAGCAGTCTTTGTTCAGGATAGTTCTGCTTGTAGGGAATTATTTGCATTTCAGTTTTTCCTGACTTAAAAAAGAATCCCCCTGGGTCTCGCTCAGAGCGTGGGGAATTCAGCACACAGCTCCCGCTAACAAGCCTGTGAATCGTATAGTCAGCTCAGTTCCCTAAACACTTTGCAAAAAGTGTCCCCTCTGCCAGTGTATACAACAGCGACTCTCAGATTGGAAAGCTTAGCAGAGTGACACAGCATCGAGACACCAGTCACCATATGCGAGGTCTGTCACCCAAAAGATGGCTGTGGAGCCAGATATTTTCTTGGGACAAGGCCATGGGAGGAAGTTTGAGCTGGTGAGAGATGACCGGAGCTGGGATTCTTTGAAGGAATCTGTCGTTACAGACACCCGGCTTTGGAACTCTTGGGGTCACTTACTCATAGTGTAAAAACCTGGTGGTCCTGATGTGTCAGGAAAAGAGCTCCCTTTGCCACAGGTTAAGGTAGGACATTTGCTGTCAGACAGATTTAGGTCTGTTGCTTGCAAGCTGCTTGATTTGGGGGACGATGTTTAGCCTTTATCTTGTGGTTTCCTCCATCCACCAAAAAATGGGTCTAAGTACAGTAGACTCTCAGTTAACAGGCACCAATGGGGATTGATAGATGCTGGATAAATGTGAGTAGACTGTCTTTTCACTGGAACTCAAGCAACCAGCAAAATTTTTGCTTGAGGATGCTGGTTGCTTGAGTTCCGGTTAATGGAGAATCTATTGTATTACTTCATGGGTTGTGATGAAGAATCTTATCGTAAGAAATGCCTAGTGGATAGGGAAGCCGGGAAGGCTCAGCAGGTTAAGTGCTCACTTTGCAGCCCCAGGGACCGAGGATCGAATCCCGGCCCTGGCCCGTGAGGACCCATATGCTGAACTGGGCTGTGCTTCCCATGCAGGAGCCCCCCAGTTTGGTTCTCATCCCCTAGTTCAGCCGCTGCCTTGAGGGGGTGTGCCTCCCTTGCAGGAAGCCCCCAGCCCAGTTCCTGCCCTGTGCAGCCCCCCGACCACCTGTGTGGAATGAAACCATGTGAAAAGCTGATGACATACAACTATGGAGACTACTCTGGGCCCTCCCTCTTCTCTCTGTCTCTGTCAAAAAAAAACAACAACAAACAAACAAAACCACACACACAATAAAATAAATCTTTAAAAAAAGAAAAGAAATGCCTAGTGGGTAGGAATCACTCAAAAAATTTTGGCTTTTTGTTGTTTCTAAACTCTTAGACTCCAGGTATCCATCCACTGGGGAAGCAATTTCATCCCACCTTGCAGTTGCTGTAAATCAATGGGCAGATTGCCTGGATTTGGGTGGAAGGCAATTTAATTCTAATGTCCCTCCGGTTTGCGTTGTCTTGCTCTGACTTCAGGCTATAAAAGGTAAGTTGGCATCAGTGGCCAGCTGTTCCCACCTACATTTGAATGCCACTGTCCTCTCCTCTATTGACACAAGAAAAAAGTAAATAAGGTAATGTCCTCGGAATTTTCTTTACACTAAACATGTAATTAGCCACTTACCCCTGATGAGCAAGATTTAATCTCAGCTAAGTGAAAAGAATGCTGATGAGATTTGTTGTATTAGCTGTTTGCTTTCTGGGAAGAGGGCAGCTGGGGAAAGTAGCTTCTTGAGCTGGACTTTGAACGCCCTGCAGTGCTTACCAATGAAATGTGCAACAACGGGAAGGAATTGCACGTATAAATGCAAACGGTACTTTTAGTAGCGCTCTCCCTCTTCCTGTCATTTGTGCAAGTGAAGGTGAGTGTGGCTCGGTAGCTCCTCTGTGCCCAAAGGCTGGTGAGAGGGGCAGGAGGGAGCCTGGAAGAGAGGCAGGGTCTCCGCACCACACTGTCTGGAAGGGACAGTCCTCAGCCTTCTTTGCTGTTGCTCTCTGTCCGGTGACCTCGCTTGTCTTTGGCAGCTTGAAGGCCCAGCCTGAGTCCCTTTCCCTGTGGTCTCCTGCTCAGGGCCGCTGACTGCTCCACGATTGTTCTCAAGACCTCCTGGCTCTCAACGAACAGCGGTACAGAAAGAAATCGCATCAGTTCTTATGGTAGTTTCCCAAATGATAGGAGCTTCAGGCATTTCTTTGCTAATGTGTTATTTTTTTTATAAAGTGGACACTTTAAGGTGTCAGTGTTTTAATCGTAAGAAATGACTCAGAAATGGTGGAATTTCAGGAAGGATCTTCTAATTGCCCTTCGAATCAGACCGCAGACTCAACTCCAAACTTGCCTTCGTGTGAGGGGACACCTGTGGGCTGTGATGCTGTTGAGTGCTTGGAGGGTGGCCCGGTGAGGCTTCAGGGCTAAAGATATGTGGGAGGAAGACTGCAGGAATAAAAGGAAGACCAATGTCCTAAACCCATGTGTTAGGACTAGGAATCTTTGCGAGGTAATAAATTCCAAGTGTTTGGGGCATTTAAGCAAAGCTTGGAAAGGGACCTGAAAGAAAAATTATAGAGAGGATCACACTTAAATACAGTAGAGTCTCAGTTAATCGGCACCCATGGGGATTGGTAGGTGCCCCATACATGTAAGTAGACTCGCTGTGAACCAGAACTTAAGCAGCAGGCACTCTCAAGCAAACCAGTTCGTGGAGTCTACTGGAGTCAAGTTTGAGCCGGAGAGTCAAAGACCACTCTTGGCAGTCTGGGGTGGGGGTGGGGGTGGGGGTGTAAAACAGGGAATTGGTAGCATTGGCCAACCGGGCAATCTGGAGAGTAGAAGGTAAGGAAGCTCCTACTACGCTCAGGTCTGGAGGAACGGAAGGAAAAGCCGGTATTTCAGGGCCCTGAGGCTAGAGCTGCTGTGGCCAGAGAGCTAAAACCCTGAGGGCTGCAGAGTGAGGCATTGCCTGGCCTTGGAGCTCCGAGGAGATGCAGGGACCTCCGCTGACTTAGGAGAAAGGGACCCAATGCCCCGGCCTCTCCCTTCCTCTTGCCTTCCAGTGCCCAAGCAGTGCTTCCCATTGGCTACACCCAGGAGGCCTGTTGGGAAGGGACCCTTGACAATGGCCGAGGCTGGACAGTGGGTCTGAGAGCAGCCTCCCAGCCGACCTGCACGGTGGGTGTTTGGACGAGATGAATGCTAGACTTCCTTTCAAATCTATCAAACTAAAACAAAACCTCTACAGTCCTGTGTTAGCACAAGGCTGCTAGCAAGTGGCAAGTAGTTCCTAGCAAAGGAGACCAGGGAACCTCTAGAGAGCAGGTCTATGAATCCCACCCCACTGTCTTAGGGACAGTTGTACATTGCTCCCCATCTGAGACCACATAAGCTACACTTGATAGAATGTTCTTATTCTGTGTTGTTTCAGGCGATGGTGTAAATGAAAGCAGGGATTGCGGGTGACTTTTCTCCATTCCTGTCTTTGCGATTTTCTGGTTACAGAATTAGAACGAAATGGTTTTGAACATTGCATTTTTTATTCTTTACTCAAATCCTATTTTTCTTATGTTTAGAGGACTCTGGAATGGCTTTCACAGTAGCACACCTCAAATGCCTTCACCCCACACGGTTAGTGCCAGCTGTCTGGGTGCCTAAGTGCAGGCCCTTCCTGGGGATCACAGAGGGGTGATACTTAGGGTGTCTGGGGAGCACCTATGAGCATCTGGCCTCCTGCTGAACCCGTAAGGATGCCCTGGCCCCTCTTCTTCTCGCAAGCTCTGCTGTGTGCTTCAAACCGGTTGTTCCGGGCTCCTCTCTGCAGCCTGGGTTGGCTCTGCGGCAGCCTGGCATGTCTTTCTATGGGTGTCTGACAATCTACCGGAGATGAAAGCTGGTCTTCCTTTTAAAGTGCTGGCAGTGGGCAGATTTTCAGAACTGCAGTGTGCTTTGCAGAGCTGCCATGAATCTGCCCATGGCGGTGACTTTGAAAAGAAGGGTGTTTTAACCTTGGAAGTCATTGAAGATGGGAGCAGTGTGCTGGGATGGCAGCAGATGTGCTGCTTCCAGCGTCCGCGTGGCCACTTTCTCTCCTGCTTCTGGACCACAGAGATCAGGGTCAAGAGGTGAAGGTGTAGATGTGGAGGTGACTGACTTAAAGTCACATGGGCAGAAAAAAGGGGAACTTCTTTCTATATTTACAATGAAAGAATTTTAACTCCCATGAGCATCAGAGGCAATATTTGTATGTCCTCCTGAAAGACAGGCTACTGCTGAATTAAAATGTTCTCAAACATAGGGAATGGTGCTGGTGAGCACACAGGAGATGCCTAGGAAACACTCAACAATGGGTATGATCACCTCCCTTAAAGGGACTGAATTTGTCATTTTATAATATGCTGTCACTTCCCGGTGTGGTTAGGGCTGAATTTTAAATGTGTCGTCCGGTGCAGGTGAATGTGCAGAAATGAGGGAACAGGTACATTCATATGCTTCTCTCCCCACTGAACCCCCAGATTACCTTCCGAAGAGAAAAATGTAAATAGCTTATTTGTTTGAACAAGTATTGTGGTTATTAATAAATATTTTGGTAGTACCATGTACTTTCATAAGGCTGAAGAGTAAATAAAATTATGCCAAAAGAAAAAGAAAAACATTTCGTCACTCTGGGAACAGACAACTTCCTTTTGTTTGCAATTGGCACCTGCTGTGATGGGTCCCATTTGAATGCAATTCATCTTATTTCTATTACTTAAATAAGGGACACATCTGTAGTCCACCTCTGGGGAGGTGACAAGATGCTATCTACCCAGTCTTGGCTAGTGCCAAGTGGGAAGTGAAATTTGAAGTTATGGGTCAGAGTTCCTGTCTTAGAAATCCCAGTTCCAGGATGCTGGGATAGCTCAGCAGGTTGAGTGCTTGGCATGAGGTCTGGGGATCGAATCCTGGCTCCAGCCAGTGCAAACCCACATGCTGAACCGCAGCACAACTGGTAACCACTGGGCTAGTGGCAAAGGTTCTCTCCTCCCATGTGGGAGGCCCCCTGTTCTGTTCCTGTCCTCTGCATGGCCCCACAGCCACCTGTGGGGAATGAATCTATGTCACAACTAATGTATAACTATGGAGACTGCTCTGGGCCATCCCCCTTCTCTCTCTCTCTCTCTCTCTCTCTCTCTCTCTCTCTCTCTCTCTCTCTCTTTCTCTCATACCTTCTCTCAAACAATTAAAAGAAGAAAAGAAAAAGAAATCTCAGTTTCTTTTGTTTCAAACACTGAGTAAATAATGTTGATAACAGTTCTTCACCTATTCAATGTTAATTCAGTGAGGTGTTCCTAATAAATGACTTTTCTATAGTTAACAACATCTTGCTAAAAATATCCCACACACTTGTTTCCCTTTCAAGACTAAGGATATGAACCACATCTGAACCTTTTCTAAATAATTCACTATTGTTGTGGTTGTCATTCAACCTGGGGGTTGAAACTCAGGACTCTTGTGTGCTATACTTTTTGACTCTTTGGACTTTCCATTGGTAATCTCTTCTTTGAGCAAAATGTATTGAGCACTTACTATATTTGAGGCAGTGTGGATATGAAGATACAACCAGAAGGATGTCTGCCATCCGGTAGTGCTGCTTTTGGGTGGGAGCAGACACGCACGTGAAGGTCTTCATTTAATTCAGTAGCAGGAAGACAAATGTGTAAAGGGATGGTGTCGCATAAGAAGGGCTGTATGGATTGGGTATTGAGGGATGAGTAGAAAAGAGACCCTAGGATAGGCATCCTGGGGAGTGAGCCCAGCGTGTCCACAGGTAGGTGGATGTGTAAGCACTGCATCTGACTGGGACAGCATAGAATGTCCAGAGGGTGGTTGTGCATGAGATTCTGGAACATGAGGTTGGACCCTGTCCCCTGCTCCCAGGACTCTAGTTTGTTATGCATCTCTGCTGTCACTTCGGCTGCCTGTACTCTCCTTCCTGCCATCACCCGCCCTTCATCTTCTGTTGGCTGTGAAACTAGATGCCCAAACTTGTCAGAATAGTGGTTAAAACAAGAATAATTAGCTACCAAGGGAGGGCTTTATCTGTGTGCAAAGCATCAGAGTTTGGTGCATCTATTTGGGCTGTTCAGACACTTCCTGGCTCTCATTTACATTCTGGATGATGGAGGATGGCAGAAAGGTGACCTTCAGAAAAATGAGATGGCTAATTTTTTTTCTTGAGGCCAAATAGAGACACACACATTCAAAGTGAACTCACACTAGAGGATGAATGAATCAGTGTTTGCAAAGCATTTGGCTGTCTTTCTACAGAGGGTGCCGCTGGATGCAAGTACATGGTTGTTATTCCCAGAATGACGGATGGAGACAAATCTAAGTAAATCGCATCATTTCAACTGCACCAACTCCGTGTTCTGATTCTCTAGTAACCTCCCGCTTGCTGTAGATTTGAGAACTTGATAGGGATCAAAGCCTAAGAAGAAATAATATCATAAAAATAACCAACATCAGCAGAGCCGGTAGCAAGAATCACCTCCACCCTGTGGGCTGCAGGGGGCGAGGGACACGGAAAAGAAATGAATGACACCAGCAGACCGACATACACCCTGATGAGACCGGGCCATGAGGTTCAAAGGACAGTTGGAAGAATGAGCCTGGGCAGTAAAAGGGAAATGCTCTGTGGATATAGCTAGCCTTTCTCCCCAACCCCTGGGGCATGGCAGCTGGCTTCTGAGGGGCCACGTTGTGGTTCACTGGCCCATCCCTGTTTCACTGCGGTTGCTCCGGCTTCCAGTTCAAACAAGGTTGAACGTACAGCTTCCTGGCAGGGACCGTCCTTTCTGAAGGCCTAATAAATGGAGCCCGGGTTCCCACGGACTTTGCAATGCGCTCTCCTCCCATCAATCACCCTCGCCTTTCTTGGGGCTCTTCTGCACATCCCAGGCTATGCAATACCACTTGCTACATAGGACTGGTGGTGCCACTTGAGGTGGCACCAAGCACAGAAACTCTACTGAGGCAGAACGTAGCTCACGATTGTTCTGAAGTTTTATTTGGAACACAGTAATTCCACTGGTACCTATTGTATAGAAAGCATTGTGTTAGGCTGAGTTTTAAAAGAGGGTTTTACATCCTGTTGGCAAGAAAACACATCAATACAAAGATAACATTTCACTCCACGTACCCCGGTTGAACGGAGGTTGGAATCATCTGCCAGTGCTGGCTAGAGGGGCGCCTTCTCATCTGTGAGAGTAGAGGGGACAGCAGGGTTGGCTTCATGGTCATGCGACCTAGCAGTCACACAGGGCTCTGTACTTAGAAGGGCCCCATGCTTGGCTTACTGCCCTGCTGTTGCTATGCTGAGTACTTAATCACTGAGCAAGGGACTCCACATTTCAGTTTTGTTATGGGACCAACCAACTATGTGGTGGGTCCTGGGAGGGGGGACGTCTGTCACATGACTTGCCCTAAGACATCCAAGTGATATCTTGTAGGGGAACAGCTCATCGATTGTCTTGGTTGAACTGAAGAGCTCCAGGGTAAGAAGTGTGGGAAAAGGAAGTGTCCCCTCAGGGAAGATGTGACACTTAGCTGTAGTATGGGATTTCAAGAAGGCATTGCAAAGCACGGCCAAGATGTGCTCTTTATGCATTTGCACATAACTTGTATTAGCCTGCGAGGCCCCAAGGGATGGGTTGGTTAGACTAGGCTGAGGTGCGCTGTGTCCCTTCTGGGATGTGGTGTGGGTGATCCCGGCGCTGTTCCACTCCTGCTCGCACCTCAGGGCTGGAGACTTGGATCCACAGGACTCTCCCTGAGAAATATTCTTGCCAAATATCCTGGAGATCCCTTTGCTTACCCCCACAGTCTTCTACCTGGAGCAGTCGAGTTGATCTAAATTCATGCCATTCAATTTATGAGGTGTGAGAATCAAATAACCCATATAACATTTAACACGGTGTCTCAAGATGTCTAATTGAGACTGAAATCCATCTGGTCAAGTCCCAAATAAATTCCCTCCCTGAAAGTCCCCAAGTTTACTGTCAGGTTAGCCTTGATCATAGTTAATATTCTGGGGCAGGGTCAGGAGAGGCAGGCAAAGGGGCTTCCCAAGCCCTAACACTGTGTGATGCATTGTTTGGAGTTACATGAAGGGGTGAATTGGTTCATTATTTTGAGCCACTTTTTTGGAAGCTCTGTGTTGGGGGGATTGCAGTTGGCACTGAAGGTTACAAAATGTGAGCTGGAGACCAGTCTTTGCTGCTGCAGCTTGTCAGTCCTCAGGCAAGCTCTCTGGTTACCCAGGCATTTTCTCTGTTCCCCTCTTCTACCACACGGAGACATCATGAGGATCAGTTGTGACTTGTGTAGCGTTTTTGGAAAGCAAGTCATCATATAAACCCAAGGTACTTTCATGAGCTATAACAGATCTTTGAGAGGATTTCACAGTTATGCTAACTTCTCAAAACAAGCAAATGTTAATTGAGTCAGACTTCATTTAAAAAAAAATTATCATCATAATTCTCTTTGTCCATTTTCTTCTCTTTCTCCTGTCCATTTCCTTCTCTTCTTCTCCTCACATCAATTCAACTTATGTCTTGGGGACTTCAAAATTTGTCCTAAGTGGTGGTGGTTCCTTGGTAACATGCAGCATTTAAGGGGAAAGCCAGGCTTAGTAACAGGGGTGATTGAAGTTGGCTGGAGTAGGTTGCTCCATGGCATTAAGTCCTGCTCTGGTCACTATGAAATCTTTCCTCTGCCTGTGGGAAATTACTTGGTGGTATAAGGAGATTTTTATAACTAGCAAGCAAGTGTAAACTGATGGAACTCTTAAATTAGCTAGGTCGTTTTCTTATCACACTTTATAGTCAGGCATAATTAAACTCACATCAAATGCCTAGAAGAGTTCACGTGATAGAACCTTCTCAAGTCCTCGGGGTCAGGTTATAGAAGTGCCATCTTTATTGTCAGGTGGGTCATTAACTCAGGAGGCACCCAAGCGATGAAATGAATCGTCTCTTTGAGACTAACCTGGTGAAGTGGGCATCTCTAAGGAAGGTGTAATCTGCTTGCTAGAAGTCTATGTAAGAACCTTTGTCATTCCTTCTAGGCTAATTACTAGCCAATTGAGATATTTGTTGAGGACTTATAAGAAATGACCACAAATTATAGGAAATGTGATTAACTGTGATAGTGCATTATAACCACACACACACACACACACACACACACACACAATAGGCCTGAAGAGGAAAGCTGTAAAACATGAGGAAATACACTGATACTGTGAAACAGAAATCCACCATCATACTTTGCTGAGTAGATCCACACCTTGTAGGAAGGCTGCCGTGGCCCGGAAATACAGGCTCCAGCTAGGGTAGGGTGACGGCCATGTTCATGTTCTTCATGGAAGTGACCCTTTTAACAAGTTCCCAAAATGGCTTCTCAATTGAGTTCACGCTGTTAGATCTCCTGGGTAACTTTGTAGTCACTACTCCTATGGTACAAAGATCTGTGGGCTCCTCTCATTTGGAAGCTTCCCATCTTTACCCGGGCAATGGCAGTGAGGGGGCCCACAGTGGTTTGTGATCACATAGCTATGTCTCTGCTCAGTTCTTTGCGTTCCTTTCCTCTCATCAACTGTTGGGTTCTGGGAGTGTAGGAACATGTTTGTTTTGTAAGCAGTATGAGTACCTAGAAGCTCAGGCTACTTGCGGACTTATCTATTACTGCTAGCATTCCGTGTGAGAATTCTTTCCGGGCATTTCTGAGGAAATGTACATGTCTTTCTGAAGCGTGAATCCTAAGAAAACTCTGCTGCAAAGTTGGGAAAATTAAGGAAATAATGTTTTTGTAAGAATTTACACAACACAAGAGACTATTACTGGGTCTAAGGAATTCATTGATGTCAAGTCGAAAACACTGACATTCAGAGTCAAATGCAAAGGTTGGCACTTATGGGACCTGGGACAGGGACAGATAGGAGCGATTTGGTCACAACCTACTTTAGCTGTTGCATATTGTAAGTGTGGGTTTGTGGCTCTGTTTGCTTCTTGAAAATAAAACAAATATGAATAAGTTTATCTGCATAGTATATTTTATACAAATCCTATGAGTGGTGTGTCAAGAAATAACATGTTTTGGAAGCAAAATAAGCCCTTAAATTGACTATTTAAACACATGATTCTGTTAGTGCTTGCTGGGAGATCTAAATGTAACAGTTATTTGAATACTACTCAATAATGTTTGATGACATTTTCCAGTGTTTGAATATTCTCTATAGGCTATAGCTCTTTGAAAACACTACTAAATTTAATATTTCAGATTTATTAAAAATTTAGAACTATCCATACTAAGGAATAAAAATTATGAAGAATGTTGGAAGTATTAAAAATAACTTATTTTATAAGTTTGCTAGAATTCTCAGGAATTCGAAATTCCTCTTTCCAAATCCCAAAGATTAACATCTAGTATGATTTTGGAAACACAAAACCATATAACAAGCCACCTACAATCTAGTTGTTTAAAATGACACCAATTATGATCTGCCACAGTTCTCTGGGTTGAATGAGCTCAACGAGGTGGTCCTTCTTTATCTCATGACATTGGCAGGAGCTATCATTGCTCGGGAGGCTGTTTGGGCTAGAGCTTCTGAGGTGACTCACTGGTGAGGCTGGCAGTTGATAATGTCTGTCAGGGGACAGCTGAGCTGTGGCTTTTGGCCCTATTCCTACAGTTCTTTTCCATGTGTCCCTGCATGTGGCTTGAGATTTTAGAGTGTGGAAACTGGGTTCTGAGAAGGCGTGTCTCTGAGTAAGATTTCTAAGAAGGAAGGAGAAGCTACTACAAATGTTTTTCAAACCTGGGCTTACAAATGTCACTCATGCTGCCTCTGTTAATTAAAGCAACCACAGAGCTATGCTACTTCAAGGGGAGGAAAAATAAACTCTCTCCTGATGGGTGGAAGGGCACATGTGTACAGGGAGGGGAGGAATTTGGGGGCCATCTTTGGAGATCATAGTCTGTCCTCTGATTGCAACCATTTATGTCAATATCACTCCCTCAAGTTCCCCCCAAAGTCTTGACTCTGCTCTCTTTACCTCTGCAGAGGCTGAAGTGTTCAGGATGTCTTTTTCACTGACATGTTCATGTCCCAGTGAGTAAGACACAAGTGTGGGCCTTGGTTCCAGTTGTCAGCTGGCTCTTCTGTTCTGTCCATGTAGTCTCAGGATCTCTCCTTCTCTACACGACCTTTCCACCAGCAATGACAAACTTCTTACATGGCAGCTCAGGACTCCCGAGAGACATCAGTGAGGACAAGCCTTATGGATAGGCTGGCCATACATACCATTTTAACTGGGACCGTACCATTTTCTTTTCATATTTCCCAACCATCCCATCATTTTAATATACATGCCAATTTTGTCCCATTTTTAATGTCTTGTAAAAAGCTGAACATGCGTTGTTAAATTTTCATAAGGCTCTATGCTAATCAATGCACGTAGTAAAACTACTAGTGGGACGAAAGAGGAAGTTCCAGTCAGAGCCAGGTTTCTTGAGCTAGATGATCAGATGCCACCGCTTGCTTGTCTACAGTGATGGGGAAGTCAAGAGGTGCTTTCTAAGTCCCCTTCAGTGTGTGGGTGCCAGGACGGTCTCGATGCACACGTACTACTGAACAGGCTCACGGGCTGTCTGCTTCCATCAGGTTAGGAGGGTGTGGTGTGGTGCCTGTGAGTCTTACTGTTATTTCTACCCTCATTCTGCCCATAGAGATTCTCTCTGCCTTATATTCAATTTGATTCAAACTTTTCAGACTCATATTTTGGTTCAACAGTCTGTTAGGTTTTTTTTTTAATTATAGCTAAACTCTCCAGTGGAACATTAGCATATACTGGCTTGTGATAGCAGTTGGGGTGTCCATCCCCCGCTTTTTTTTCTTTTTGGTGTATGTTTATGATTTTTTGCAGTCTGGCCATTGCAGTCCTGCATTAGAGTGTTCGGTATGGTATGTCATACAGATATTTTTATTGCCCATGTGATATTTTATAAGTATTTTATTGTTACATATATTATTTGAGTGTTTTTTTAGTCTTTTATATGCAATAAAGTGTTGTTATTCATTTGTACCCCTTTTCATGTTCTTTTGCAGTGAGTTTAGGGTTTTTTTAGGTCTCTTATAGTCTAAAAATCTAGATTAAATGTTGAGACAATGAGGGCTATGTTAGTTGTAAAACAAAATTGTGTCATGGAGCATGAGAAGTTTTAAGATAAGGTGTTAAATGACTAAAATTTGCTGCATAGGATTACTTCATCAGAGAAATATCCATAGTACAATCGTGGTGAAATACAGTCCCCCGCTATATCTACCTAAATTTTTGTATGAGTTCCGTCACTGAAGAATAATTGTTAGTTCAATATGTTCATGTAAGAAAGATTTTTGTTATCATCTTACTTTTTCATGAATATGGAATGTTACATAAACCCATCCCATTTTTGGTATCCCAATAGCCTGTTTTTCTCAAGAAAATATGATCAGCCTCCTTATGGAGCTTCTACTTATATCATAATTGCCCATGTCAGATCGGCCCAAGCCTGCCACAGGGCTAAGAGCAGAATTAATATGGGTAGACTCCACAAAGATGGAAGGAATGGCTCACCGGGACCACCAAATTTGTAGTTCACTGTGGCTGCTCGGTGACTAGATACATGAATGCCCTCCCACTGATTCATTCAATTCCAAACCCAACTTCAGAAGAAATGGATTTTTCCCTGAAGGAGACCTCCCTTCATCTTCAGTTTATCTGCACAACATGTCTCACAGCCCCTCTGCCATCTGCCTAGACTCATCACCCCTGGACCTGCCCATGAGGACCCGGGGGCCCTGCCCTTAACTCCAACCCCCTACAGATTTACTCTTGCCCACCAGGACATCATTTATTTTCTTCCTCCACTCCTCAAGCTTTCCTTTTAGTTCTTTTAACACTTCCTTTATTTTAGATTTTTCTGAACTGTCAGGATCTCAGTAGTTTAATTACAACTTGCTTTATTACTACTGACCTCTCCAGTGGTAGTTCACCTCGACCAGGGACATTAGCTTCTAATATCTTATATGCAAGGGCTGTCTGGAAAAAATCTAGTTGTCAATATAATGAGAATAGTTACATGGCTGGATACTTTCTGGACAGCCCTCATATATGCTTCTTAACACACACACACACCCACACCCACTCTTCATAGCTAATTTCTATTCTCATTTTTTTGTTTTGTTGTTGAACTGATCCAATTTAAGTAAAAGACATTTGTATGCTTAGTAGTAAGTAGCCTAATTAAATTTTACATTACACACACACACACACACACACACACCTCTAAATCCAGAATTCTTTTTCTCTTCTTTTCCAAAACTACTCTTTCCAGAAGGGCCAGCCCAGTACTTCATTTCTGTCTTTGAGTATTGGCCATATTGAAGCTTCTGTGCTGTATTTAAACCTTGGTGTGTCTCTTACAGACTGTAGACCAAAAACGAATTTGAAGTACGGATTTACTCATTGGATATGAATTCCCAAGGGATGAACTGGCATCACCCACATTGTTTCAGTTGTCATAAAAATCTTAATCATGCAGAGGTCTTGGTTTCTGGATTCTCTTTGACTTTTAAAAATATTTGTGCAAGTGAAAATAATGTCAGCAAGTCATGAATGGAGGAGGTTGTTCAAGGATTATAACCAAGCAATTATGATGATGTTAGGCAGAGAAATGCAGATGAGCGTTTGTTTTCTTTTATCTCATCCAGTAAAATCCTTTTAAGAGAAAGTTTGAGCTTTGGAAAACATAGCGCTTATGGGGAGAAATGAGATCATGTTTTTCTATTGCACTGAGGAAAGTTAATTAGAAATTCCAGACTTTCTAGGGGACTCTGACTCATGTTTGGAGACCACATTTTATCCAGCGAACCATAACATTCACATGACCATCTCTTGCTCTCGCAGCTAAAGCATCCGGCAAACATTATGCTTGCAAATGTTTAACCATTTTTCTTAGAGTCAAATTCTGCACATTAGTCTCTGCCTTATTTCTTTTACTTCCCACCCACATCATCTACCTCACAGATGGAGGCAGAAAGTACACATTAATGTTCTTCACTCCCTCAACGGGTGGGCGGCAGAATAAAGTCACACTCACTCATCAGGAATGAGAAGTTTTTACTATAACTATGGTTTTGCCACCTGTTTTTTTACCTAAGTCTCCTTCTCCCCAATAAAAACTCAGATCTGTCATGCTTTAGGTGAACCGTGGACACTGATTCATCTCTCTAAGTGTGCTCATTCATTTATTTGTTCATTTGTTTAATAAGTATGTGTTGAGTATCTCTTAAGTGTTTGGCACTGTTCTAAGCATAGGAAAACAAAACAGACAAAATAGGAACAAAACAGACAAAATCTCGATCCTCATGTAATTTATTTCTAGGATGGGATTAGACTATAAACATGATACATAAGTATACTATGTAATACATTATATACATTATATAATATTGATATAGTATTAGCATCAGTAATTAGTTGGAGATAAGGGCTATGAGAAATGTACAACAGGGAATGGAGTAAGAAGTATTAGAAAGCAGGTTACAATTCTTTAAAATTTTTTCAACTTTACTGAGGAATAGTTAACAAATGTAATTGTATACATTTAAAGTGCATAACATGATACATATACATTGCGGAATGATCACAAAGACCAAGATAATGAACACATCTGTCACTTCACATAATTTTGCCTTTTTCTTTTTTGTGTGGTCTGAATGCTTCAGACATACATCAGAAACTTTCAAGTATGCAATACTGTATTATTACCTAGAGACACCAAGCTGTACGTCAGATCCTCAGAATATATTCTTCTTAAAACTGAAAGTCAGGGGAAGCCGGGATGGCTCAGTGGGTTAAGCGCTCACTTTGCAGCCTCGGGGACCGAGGATCGAATCCAGGCTCCGGCCCGTGCAGACCCATATGCTGAGCTGGGAGCTCCCCCAGTTCAGTTCTCTTTCTGTCTCTGTCTGTCTGTCTCTCTCTCTCTTTGTCAAAAATAAAAATAAAAAAATAAAAATATATTAAAAACAAAAACCAACTGAAAGTCGATGTCCTTTGACCAGCTCTTCTCCATTTCTTTCTCCTCCCTGCCACTGGCAACCACCATTCTATTCTCTGTTTCTACAAAATCAGCTTTTTAAAAATTTTCTTCTTTATGTCTGGCATATTTCATTTAGACTCATGCCCACAAGTTTCATCCACATTGTTGCAAATGGCAGGATTTTTTTTTTTCTTAAAGATTTACTTTATTGTTTTGAGAGAAGGTGAGAGACGGGTGGGGGAAGAGAAGAGGGGAGGTCCCAGCACAGTCTCCACAGCTGTACATCACTAGCTGTGATATGGTTTCCTGCCAACAGGTGGATGTGGGGCTGTGTGGGGGCGGAACTGAACCAGGGGACCTCCTGCATGGGAGGCCAGAACCTTGGCCCTGAGCCATCCCAGAAGTTACTAGTTACACTGCAATATAGCTTATGGGTCTGCACTGGCTGGGGCCGAGAATCTAACCCCAGACCTCACGATTGAGAGGCAAGAGTTCAATCGCTGAGCTATTCCGACATCCCAGGTAGAATTTTTTTTTTTAAAGGCTAAATTTTCCACTCTGTGGATCACATTTTCTTAATCCATCTATCCATTGGAGGCATTTAAGTTGTTTCTGTATAGTGGCTATCATGAATAATGCCACATAAACATGGGAGTGCTGATATCTCTTTGAGATACTCATTTCATTTCCTTTGAACATATACCCAGAACTGGGATTGCTGGATTGTATTGGAGTTCTATTTTTAATTTTTTGTGTGAAACCGCCATACTATTTTCTGTAATGATTGTATCAAATTATATTCCCATTAACAATGCATAAGGGTTCCCTTTTCTCCATATATTACCAACACTGGTCACCTCTAGTTTTTTTTTGATAATAGCCATCTTAACAGGTGAAAGGTGAAAAATCAGTATGGTTTTGGTTTGCATTTCCCTGATAGTGATGTTGAAACACCTTTTCATGTGCCCATCAACCATTTGTAGGCCTTTTTGGGAAAAATGTCTATTAAGGCACTTTGCCTATTTTTACATTGGTTTGTTTTCCTTTAAAGAGGTTTTTTTTTTTTGCTATTGAGTTGCATATGAGTTTTTTTTTTATGTTTTATATATTAACCCTTTATCGGACATATGGCTCGCAGATATTTTCTCCCATTCTGTAGGTTGCCTTTTAAATTTATTGATGGTTTCCTTTGCTGTGCAGAAGCTCTTTAGTTTGAGGTAGTCCCACTTTTTAATTTTATCTTGTGTTGTCTGTGCTTTTGGTCTCACCAAAGAAATCATTGCCATGAATAATGTCAAGGAGATTTTCCTTTATGTTTTCTAATAGGAATTTGATGGTTTCAGATCTTACATTTAAATCTGTAATCTATTTGAGTCAATTTTTGTGAGTAGTGTAAGACAGAGTCCAGTTTCATTCTTTTGCATGTAGGTGCCAGATTTCCTAATATTAGTTATGGGAAAGATTTTCTTTTCCCTGTGTGTGTTCTTGGTGCCTTTGTCAACAATATTAGTGGAACTTATACATGTGGGTTTATTTCTGGTCTCTCTATTCTTGGTGAATTGACCCCTTTATCATGACATAATAATCTTTTTTTGTCTCTTATTACCAGCTTTTGTCTTAAAGTCTATTTTGTCTGATCTAAGTATAGCTACTCATGCTCTCTTTAGTTTCCCATTTGCATGAGTTATCTTTTCCCATACTTTTCCTTTTAGCCTATGAGTGTTCTTAAAGCTTAAGTAAGTCTCTCGCAAGGCAGCGTATAGTTGAGTCTTAATTGTTTTATCCATTCAATCACTCTGTCTTTTCTGTAGATAATTTCATCCATTACTTTTAGAATAATTATTGATATATAAGTAAGGGTTTACTGTTGCTATTTTGTTCATTCTTTTTCAATTACTTTGTAGTTACTTTGTTGCTTTCTTTCTCATGTCTTTTTTGTGAATTGATAATTTTATTTTTTGTAGTGGTATGTTTTGATTCTTTTCTCTTTGTCATTTGTGTATCTAATATAGGTTTTGCTTTGTGATTACCATGAAGCACTCATAATCGATCTTATATTTATGGAAGTCTATTATAAACTGATAATAATTTAGTTTCAATTGCACAAAAATGTTTTCCACAATTAGTCCATTTTTTATGTTTATGTTCCAAGTTACATATTTTCTATTATGTATCCATTAGCAAAATACTGTTGCTATACTTAATTTCAACATATTTGTCTTAGCTTATATGTTAGAGTTCAAAGTAGTTTATATACTACCATTACAGTATTAGAATATTTTTAATTTGACTATATATTTAACTTTACTAGTGACTTTGATATTTTCATCTTACTAATTACATCCTTTCATTTCACCTTGAAGAGTTCCCTTTAGCTTTTTTTTTTTTTTTTAGATTTATTTTGTTATTTTTGGCAGAGACAGAGAGAGACAGAGAAAAGGGGAGGGCCCAGAGCAGTCTCCGTAGTTGTACATCATCAGTTTTTGAACTGGTATCGTTCTACACAGGTGGGCAGGGGCCGTGCAGAGCGGGAACTGGGTTGGGGGTCTCTCACATGGGAGGCACTCCCCCGTGAGCCAGGGGCCAAACCGGGGGGTGAGAACCAAACTGGGGGCCTCCAGCATGAGAAGCACACTACAGTCCAGCATGTGGGTCCACAGGAGCTGGGGCCAGGATTCAATCCTTGGTCCCCAGGGCTGCAAAGAGACCTCTTAACCCACTGAGCCATCCCGGCTTCCCCAGTATTTCTTGTATTGCAAGTTTAGTGGTGAAAAATTCCCTTGGCTTTTGTTTGTCTTGGAATGTATCTTGTCTTCATTTCTGAAAGATAACTTTGCTAAGTAAAGTATTCTTGTTTAGCAATATTTTTCTTTGAGCACTTTGAACATGTTATCTCACTCTTTCCTGTCCACAAGGTTTCTGCTGAGAAATATGCTGATAGCTTTATCGGGGCTCCTTTGTGTGTGATGAGTCTTTTTTTTTTTCTTTTCTTTTTTTCTCTGGCTGCTTTCAAACATCTTTCTTTGATTGTAGAGAGTCTGATTATAATGTGCCTCAGTGATGATCTCTTTGGGTTGAATCTGGGGATTTTTAAGCTTGATATACTTCAATGGTCATATTTCTCCTCAGTTTTGGAAAGTTTGAGCCATTATTTCTTTAAATGTAATAAGTTTCCTGTCCCTTTGTCTCTTTTTCTTCTGGGACTCTCATAATGCGAACAGTGCTTCACCTAATGGCATCCCATGATTCATCTCAGTTCTTTCACTCTTTTTTGCTCTTATTTCTTTTCTTCTGTCTGGATACTATAAAGAAATCTGTCTTCAAGTTTGCAGATTTTTTTCTTCTGCTTGATGGACTTTGTTGTTGAAGCTCTCTATTGCGTTTGTCGTTTCATTCATTGTATTTTTCGGCTCCACAATTTCTGTTTGGTTCTTTTGTATGATTTTTATCTTTTTGTTGAACATCTCATTTTGTGCCCACATTGTTTTCCTTAGTTCATTGAGTTGCCTAACTGCATTCTCTTGAATCTTGCTGAGTTTCCTTGAAATGATTGTTTTGAATTCTTTTTCAGATAACTCAGAGATCTTTCTTTCTTTGGGGCCAGTTACTGGAAAGTCATTGTGTCCTTTATGTGGTGTTTTTTTTTATCCCCCTTACTTAAAAAAAAATGTCTCTAATGCCTTTGTGCTGATGTTAGTGCATGTGAAGGAGCGATCAGCTCCACTAGACTTGATGGACTTGCTTGGTAGGGGAAGTCCTGCACCTGAAGGTTACAGTGAGGGCATCGGCTGGATGGGGCACAGCACCTCTGGATTCTGGGAAGGCACAGCGGCGTAGTCTGCACTCAGCGCCGGCAGCTAAGGTAAGCATTGGTCAAGACTGTGCGGGTCTTCTGTGGCCAAGACACTAGCATTCCTGAGGGTGGCAGTGGTGGCTGCGGCCCTCAGCGGTCAAGGCTGCTGGGGTCCTCCTGCTCTTTGCCTGTGGGAGAAAGTTCTCCCTGAGGGGGTCCCTCTTGGTACCAGGTGTGGCACGCGTGTGCTCAGAGCAGCAGCAGAGCCGGGGGACTGGACTCAGGTCCACAAGCAGCTGCCACAGAGCCGGGGGACTGGGCACAGGAGCACTTGCTGCTCCCGGGGCACTGGTGTTTGAGCTGCAGGTGTGTGTAGATTTTCCATGCGATGAGGTTGGGATCTCAGGCTGGCTGAGATGACTCCGGCTCTAGTGGAAGGGGGTGAACTAGGATGAGTCCTTGGGATGACAGAGTGCTGTGGCGGCTTGGACTCAGGCTCCCTGACCTGTGGGACCCCTTCTTCTCAGCTGGGTTTTCTAGAACCACCTGGCTCTGCTGGCTCTGGGATCTTGGCTGTGTCCTCAGCCACTCTCCTGCTCGTTGTTGAATTAACTCCCAGTTCAAAGTCTTGTGCTCACCGCCACTCCTGCAGCAGCTCTTGGCAACCTCAGCGTGCAGGGGGTGAGTCAGTTCCTTGCACTTCTCACCTGCTTTTCTTGTTTCTGTGTGGATCAGCCACCCAGCCCCAAGGCCACGTCTTAGATTTCTGCACCAAAACAAAGTTTACACATTGTCCCCGAATAGCTGAGAGGCGAATGTCCACGTTCCTACCAAAGGTCTTCATTCTTCTAGTTAACTGTTTAAAGAACCCCCACCATAATCCTTCCTTGACTTCACTGTGGTCCATCGGATACCCTAATTTCTCATCATTCCTCAATTCCCTCTCTTCACTGTTTTTGTCCAGCTGAGGTTCCTTGATCCATCAGTACTATTGTCTTGTCATCATGTGCTTCTTTTGGGCTCTCCTACTCTCTTTTTAAAACCCATAATCTAGAGCACTATGCCAACACCAGAGATCTTTCAAAATTACTGATGCCTGGGCCTCATCACAGACCAACAGAATCAGTCTCTGGAGGAAGATTCAAGTCAGCATATTTAAAGAGAACTCGCTGTCGCTTGTCACCTGCAGTCAAGGCTGAGACACTGCCCCGATTAACCCAAATGTCTGCCTTGTTCTGCCAGCATCTGAATTACTGAGCTTAGTTGGAGAAAACCAAGTGGGTTCTTTTTAAATTCTGAAAAATAACAAATTAATTGTTAAATGCATTGGGGTGACATTGGTTGGTAAAAATTACACAGGTTCCAGGTGTACAATTCTACATGACATCTTCTATGTATTGATCTCAGACCTCACTCAGGAGGGTTCCCATTCCTGCCTGGCTATGTAGTCATGCTTCTCAGTAAGCTCCCTGTCCCCCTCTGAGACCTGTCCCCCTCTGAGACAACTATTTTATACTTTTGCTCCTTTCTCAAATCTTCTCCCCTTCCTCTTTCCCCAGCATGCACTTGGCAGTGACTTCTCCTCCTACCTCACTGGAAAAATGGAAGTTACCCACTGGGCACTCCCTGATCTCCTGTTCTCCTTTCGTGTGCTGGGTGTGGTCACTTTAATTCATACTTACACTTTGTTTGTTTAATTGTTTATTGTCTTTTTCCTGAGGGCCCTGTTGTGTATTCACTAATATCAATGGCACCCAGCTCAGGCCAAGAGCCTACATAGCAGAGAGGAGGCACCCCAATATTTGCTGCCTGAATAAATCAGCTGAATCTGGACCATATGAGTTAATGCAAAAATGTAGATCATAGTTTCAACTGTTTTGGGGGGCTGGAAAAAAGTTAGAGATCATTCTAATCTAGGGACTTTACTTTACAAAGGCTCACCGCAGGTTGAATGATGTCTTTTGACCATGCAGATAGAAGGCTGAGATGGTAGGACTCGTACCTAGACTAGCCTGTGTCGTCGACTATACTGAGTGTATGAGCCAAATGCCCTTTGCCCATTTATATTTGGCTTTGGCATGCAGGGTCTTGTTTTTAGGGCAGAAGAGTCTCTTCCATGGGGGTGTTGAGTTTAGGCCAAGATCTGCATTGGCTTGTGTTTCCTGAGTGTGCACTGACTGTGATAGAGACGGCCTGGGAAGCAGGCGCTGTGGAAAGAGGCCAGCCTTGCAGAGCACAGAACTGAATTGTTCTCACTTGTGCATTCGATACTTTCATTTCAAAAACCTCTTATTAAAAGCACTTTGCTAAAAATAAAGTTTCTCAGATACTGAGTACCTTTAAGGAAAAAGTACCTATAAGGACTTACATTGTGCTTGTCACTGTATAATCACAGGCGTTTTGACAAAGGCACCATTTAAGCAAGAAATAGTAGAAAGAGAAACAAAGATATCTTCTTCTCCCATGTTAAATTGGTTAAAAAAAAAAAAATCCCAGATTGACTTATGCAAAGATGAGTCCAAAAGAGAGTATTTTTCTTGTGTGATTTAGAAGACTAGTGTGACAGTCCCCAGATGTGAACTTTCTGTGTGGTGACAGTTTTTGAGTTGGAAGCTTGAACCACTTAATTGGACACATGATCCATTTTTAAAAAAGATTTATTTTATTGTTTTTGACAGAGAGAGAGACAGAGAGACAGAGAGAAGGGGAAAGGCCCAGAGCAGTCTTCATAGTTGTACATCAGTTTTCGACATAGTTTCATTCCACACAAGTGGGTGGGGGTGGGGGTGAGGGTGGGGGTGGGGGTGGGGGTGTGCAGGGCAGGAACTATTAGGAGCCTCCTATGTGGGAGGCATGTCCCCATGAGCTGGGGGCCAAACCAGGGGCTTCTCACATGGGAAACTCACTCTGGTGAAAACTGAACTGGGGTCACATTGCAGTTCAGCATATGGGTCCACACAGGCTGGGGCTAGGATTTGATCCTTAGACCCCAAGGCTGCAAGTGATTGCTTAACTTGCTGAGCCATCCTGGCTTCCCTGTGATCCAATTTTTATAGGATCAGTTGTGGGAACCTTCCTGTGTGCATTAAACATCACAGAGGACTGCTATGAAGCAGCAGGTGTATCTCTCCAATTCTAAACTGAGTGAATGTCCTCAGGGTAGTTGCACGATGACACCCCTTCCACGGTGACCAATCACCCTGGCTTCCCAGGAACTGATAGGTTTCTCAGGATATAGAACTTTCAGTGCCAAATTGGGAGAGTTCTGGGAAAGCTGAAGTGCTTGGTCACCCTAAACACTCATAACTGCTGGGGGATGGCTCTTTCAATTCATGATAAAAAAAATCCTTTTTAAAAAAAGTTCTGTCCATAGAAAGGGGAGAGTCCAAATTCAGCTTTCCAGCTGGCCCAGTGTGATCCTATCTTCCTTTGGAAGCTGGAATTGGTTGTAGATGCTCTGCCTTCAACCCAATGTTAGAGTCTTACCAGCTGAAAACCCCAGCTATTCTTTTAGCTCTCTCCAGAATTTTCTGCAGACCTCCTGGACCTTCCTACAGCTTTCCCTGCCAGAAAGATTATTGCAATATTATGTGGTTCAGGCTATTGCAAACCACCCTTCCTATGACCCCCTACCCAGCTTGGAGCTAGAAGACCAGAGATCCAGGTTACTTTGCTGCAAAGTGATGATCATATAAACAAAGATGTCGTATTTCCTACCTTTCAACAGCCCCAGCCTATAATATTTGGGGATGCTAAAATTCTCTGTAAGCATTGATAATAAATAGGATAGAAATCTTCCCATAAATAGTCCCCAAATCCATATTATACAATTAGGTTCTCATGTGCCTGTCTACTCATCTTCTCATACTTGTTTGCCATACCCTGACACTGAAAATAGCTGTCAAAATAAATAGAAACCTCACTGTTTGAAACTTGTCTTAATGATATTAGGTGAGAAATATTTTCCAGACAGTTTTGAACTCTTGATATAATGTGATTTGTGCTGAAGTGTTTCAAAAGTTGACTTGAAGTTGGGCCAATGATCACAAATGGCCTGGAATTATTTAGCTCTTTATAATTGTTTAATTTTTATGAGTGTGTTCCTTGCTTTCCCAATTAAGTTGTAAGATGACTGGGGCCAATGAATGATGGTTATGTTTCCAGAAAATTCTCCACAGCCCCTAGCACAGAACTCTGCACACATTGAGTGGGAAGGCTATGTATGCAGTCTTTTGGCAAAAGCATCATATTTCTTCAAGTATTGGCATTTGTGTTGGTTGGTGGATGGCCAGTCAGTACAGTGGCCTTGGAGAGTGGATTATGTGTGGAAATAGCTCTAGGCTATGTGAAGAACTTCTATTCGTTCATTAGGTTGTAATTAACCCCACAGGTTCCCACTGTGGTATTACAATAAATGAAAACACAGACAAGATAAAAAGCTTTTTCGTGTTGACCCTAACTTGAATAGGCCATCTATTAGCCACTGATGTTTTTTTTGTTTGTTTGGTTTTTTTTTGTTTTTGTTTTTGACAGAGAGAGAGAGCATGCTAGAGAGATACAGAGAGAGATACAGAGACAGAGAGAGAACTGAACTGGGGGAGCTCCCAGTTCAGCATATGGTTCCGCACGGGCCAGGGCCGGGATTCGATCCTTGGTCCCCGGGGCTGCAAAGTGAGCGCTTAACCCACTGACCATCCCAGCTTCCCTTTAACCACTGATGTTAAGCTATATTTTGCCAAGATAATTCATACCTCACTTTGAGGTGAATCTTATACTTGGAATATTTTCTTTACTGTATAGCTTGTACACCTACCTCAGTATGATATGGTACCACAGTAAGGTATAAGCTGTTGGAGAAAAATCAGTCATCATTTTTCTTATTTTTAAATACAAATGAAACAGATCTTGAGCCAGTTAATTCTGATAAAAACTTCCAACCTTTTTTTTGTCCTATCTCTCTCTCTCTTTTTTTTTAATGGAAAAAATTCTAATTATGGCAATGGAGATTTGAGATATTTGTGTATAGTGTGTCATGAAGAACACAGTGGCATTATTATTGTCAATGAATCTTACTACCAATGAATCTTCAAATAGTTGGAATCATCACATCTCTTTTAAGCACGGAAATTGCACATAATATACTAATGGAGGCTACTATGAATAATTTTGACCCACTATGCCAGGGCTGGAAATAGGTTTCATTTTGACTGTCAACCCTGATCTATTGGTAGGAACTGACAAGAGCACTTGGGTAAGGATTATTATTACCTCTAGACTAGGAGTCAGCACATTTTTGTCAAAGTCCATATCATAAATATTTTAGTCTTTTGGGGGTAATGATCTCAGTTGCAACTATTCAATTCTGTTGTAACAAAGTTAATAGGTAAACCAAAAGGTGTGGCTGTGTTCCAATAAAACTTTATTTACAAAAACAGATGGCTGCTGGATTTAGCCCATGAGCCATAGTTTGCCTACCCCTGCTCCAGACTCAGAAAAGGCAATGACCGATGAGCTGTCTGCTGTGGGCTTGAAAACAGAAAGCACGCTTTCTTCCTTCTTTGCGAGTGCCTACAGCATGCAGTGAAAAACGTTCCGGTCATAATTCTGACTGTTGAGCAGTATGCACAATCTAGATGTATCAATAGAGGTTTTAGGTAAGACCTAGTTGGTTACTTTCTACATAAATTATTAATACAGTCCATAGTCCCTTATCTGCAATTCTAAAATCCCCGAAGCTCAGAAAACCAAAAGTGTTTTGTTTTAGGCAGCAAAACCTGGCCTGAGTGGGGCCTACGGTTCTTAATATCTTTACTTACCCTGCCTAATGTGATGATTCATGTGTCTCACTGTTCAGTTGCCTTCCCAGACAGTGCTAGGAGTGTTACGTGCTGAAAGGTATAGGTCCCAAATGACCTTTCTAAAATCTAAAAAAATTTCTGAAGTCCCAAACCTATGGACATTGAGAATTTCTGATGTGTGATTGTAGACTTATAAACAAGCTCTCCTTTTTCTTTTGTGTTATATGAAGAAAGAACAAGAAATCAAGAAATGCCTGTCTGAGTAATGACAATAAATTAATCAAACATCTGACCAATTACTAGTTGTAATGGTGTAATCTGCTTAATCACTTGTGTTAATGAAGACTTAAGGTTCTGATTTGAAATCAACATCAGTCTTTCCCATAATGACTTTTTCTCTACTCCTTTTACCAAAATGTGTTTGGACAGGTAGTGCTGCTTGCAGCATATCCATCCATACAAAACAATGCAAACCTGTTTGATCAATAATTGGCTTCTGCAAACCGTGGTTACCTCTGCAGGTGCAACTGAATGTGCTACATAGCATGTCAAGAATAGCAACTGAATGTGCTACATAGCATGACATAGAATGTCAAGGAGATGCACAACCATTGAGTCAGATTAGATCCCAGGACCCATTAGAGCCAGGAGTTGGAAGTAGACCCTAGTCTTGTCCTTCCATGAGCTGTGTCATGGCTTGTTCTAGCTCGTCCATAAAATGGGGCTATTGACATAAGGGTGGAAGAGCAGGTCCCCCATTGTTTTTATACACTAGGCGATTTTTCTCTCTTTGTAGCATAAGAGTAATGCCAGTGTGCTTTTTGTATTCTATGATATTTTATTTTTTTTATTCTTTATAAATGTGTATACAATTGCCACCTGTTAGCTACCTCTAGTCTAGCATTTATTATTTTCCTTTATCCATTGGCACTTAATTTCCCTGCGAGTCAGAACACACGTCTTATTCCCTTTATATTTTTAGTCTTTGGCACAGAAGTCAATGTTTGTTGATTGACTGTACATAGATTCATGGAATTGTAAAACTAAGGGGGACCTCAGAGACCATCTTCTAAAAACTATTTTATAGATAAAGAAACTGCTATCTATAGTTCATTAGATACTCCCAAGTACCTAATACTATTCCTGAACAGAGCTGCCCTTCCTTCATTAATCCTACAACAGCCCTATGAATGAGCCCATAATTTCACAGATGACACAATTGAATGTTGGAGAGGCTCGATAACCTAAGAAGCAGTGCAGATGTGGCCCAGGGTCTGTCATTTTCCAAAGTTTGTATTTTTCCATCCTAGTGAAAACTCATGCCTGCCTCTAATGACTAATGGATGCCCCTAGATCCTCTTAGGATATTTATTTCACTTTGATTTATATTCACTGGAAGATATTAACATAAACTAAGCATGCTCTTTGTCCCCCGCAAGTTTATAATCTAGAGATGAATCAGATGTTTGCAACCTGGATTATTGCCATAGTTTTCTTTGTCCCGGCTTTATTGAGGTATAATTGACAAATAAAATTGTAATACATTTAAAGAGTACAGTACTGATGATTTGTTATACATATACATAGTGAAATGATTACCATGATCAAATTAATTAACATATATATTACTTCCTTTTTTTGTTCTTGTTAAATGCTTAAGGTCTAGCCTCTAAGGACATTCAAGTATACAATGCAGCGCTATTACCACTAATATTGTACAATATATAGCATGTAGTCACCATCCTCTACATTGGATCTTCAGATCTTATTCATCTTATAACTGAAAGTTTGTACGCTTAGACTTGTATCTTCCCTTTTTCCCACCACCCAGCCTCTGGCAACCACTGTTGATTCTTCTCTCTGTTTCTATTGGTCATACTTTTTTTTTGTTCTCCCCTAAGTTTCCATACAGTAGTTGTCTTTCTCTGTCTGGCTTATTTCACTTAGCACATTACCTTCCAGGCTGTCAATGGAAGGGTTTTCTCCTTTTTTTTATGGTTCAATACTACTCTATTACATGTAGGTGTATAATGCATAACACCTTTTTTTTTTTAATCCATTAATCTGCTGATGAACACTTAGGTCGTTTCCATATCTTGGATAGTTTGAATAATGGTGCAGTAAACATGAGGGTATAAATAGCTCTTCAGAATAAGGATTTTATTTTCTTAGGATGTATATTCAGAATCAAGATTGTTGGATCAGGTAGCAGTTCTATTTAAAAAAATTTGAGGGAAAGGTGGGATGGCTCAGCGGGTTAAGTGCTCGCTTTGAAGCCCCGGGGACCAAGGATCGAATCCCGGTCCTGGCCCATGCGGACCCACATACTGAACTGGGGTGTGCCCCCAGTTTAGTTCTTGCCGGGACCTATGTGGGAGGCTCCCGGCCCAGTTCCTGCCCTGCGCAGCCCTGTGCTCACCTGTGGAGTGACACTATATGGAAAACTAATGTCAACTATGGAGACTGCTCTGGGCCCTCCCCCTTCTCTCTGTCTCTCTCTGTCTCTGTTTCTCTCTGTCAAAAATCAATAAAATAAATCTTAAAAAAAAGAAAAAAAATTGAGGAACTCCATACTTCTTTTCCCAAATGGTTGTGCCAATTTACGTTCCCATCAGCAGTGTAAAAATGTCCCCCCCCAAAAAAAAAATGTTCCCTTTTCTCCACATCCTTGCCAACATTTGTTATCTCTCTTGTCTTTTTGATAATAGACATTCTAACAGGTATGTGGTGATCTCTCATTGTGATTTTGATTTGCAATTCTGTGATGATGTTGAGAATGTTTTCATGTACCCATTGGCTATCTGTATGTGTTCTTTCAAAAAATGTTTATTCAGATCCTTTGTTCACTTGTAAATTGGGTTATTTGTTTTTTAACCATTGAGTTGTGTTTCTTATATATTTTGGATATTAACTTCCTATTAAATATATAGTGTGCACATATTTTCTCCCATTCTATAGGATGCTTTTAAATTTATTGATTGTTTTCTTTGCTGTGTAGACATTTTTTAGTTTGAGATCCATAAAATGATTGCCAAGACTGGTATCAAGGAACTTTCCCCCTGTGCTTTCTTCTAGGAGTTTTACAATGTTAGGCCTTACACTTAAGTCTTTAATCTATTTTGAGTTAATTTTTGTGAGTGGTGTAAGATAGGGGTCCAATTTTGTTCTTCTGTTTGTAGACAGTTTTTCCAACACAATTTACTGAAGAAACTATTCTTCCCCATTGTGAATTCTTGATGGCTTTGTTGAATTAATTGACCATACATGGATGTGTTTATTTCTGGGCTACCTCTTCTGTCCCACTGACCTATGTGTTTGTTTTTATGCCAGTGCCATGCAGTTTTTGATTACTATGTAATATATTACTATTAAGAAATAAAATGATTCACTATAAACTGTTAGTTTGCAATATAGTTTGAAATCAGGAAGTATGATGCTACCAGTGTTGGTCCTCTGGCTCAAGATTGCTGTAGCTCTTTGGCATGTTTTGTGTGTCCATACAAATTTTAGCATTGTTTTTTCTATTTCTGTGAAAAATGCCATTGGCATTTCGATCAGGAATGTATTGATGCTGTAGATCGCTTTAAATGGCCATAGCTTCTTAACTACCCTCCTTGCATTAGCCCTCACTCCCTTATAGTACTTTCTCTGCATAGCACCAGAATGATTCTCTTGATATATGAGATCAGTTCCTTTCTCTGCTCTAAGCCCTCCTATGACTTCTAATTGCACTTAATATAAAAGTCAGAATCCTTTCAGTGGCCTGGGAATCCCTATGTGATCTGGCTGCCATTATTACTCCCTTACCACTATTCCTTTGCTTTTTCCACTCCAACCATATTGCCCTCCTTGCTCTACCTTGAACATGCCAGGCATATCCCTACCACAGGGCCTTTGCATGTGCTGTTCTTAAGTCTGCAACACAATTTCCCAGATATACCTGCATGGTTTTCTTTTTTATCTTCTTCATGAGGTTTGTCCTAACTATCCTATTAAAAATTGTGGCCACTCCTACTCATCTTATGCCTGGTACATACATGCTTTTTAATGATCACACTAAATAAGAAGACACTTAAATATAGACACGCTGAAGTTAACTTTTACATTTTAGTGACAAATTGGTGTGAAGGCTGTGGTGGCTTAGCTTGAATAAGAACATTAAACCGTGGGGTTGTCTTTACCAAGGCAACGCTCATTCATGGTGAACATCCAATCAATCTTGATTTCTTTGTGATCGTTACAAGTGATGAAAATCTGAATTTGCAAAGATCTAACATTGCAAGTAGAACAAATTGCTTCCATAGCTTGCTTTACCAGACAACAATAGACTCTCTCAAGGAACACAAGACTTCAAACTCTTTTTCTTTCTGGATCTTTGATTTTTTTTAACATGTTATTTAGATTTTGTTTTTGATTTTTTTTTACTAAGGCTGGTATTATCATTCTTGCATAAGTCTTTTGTGGAAATGTATTTTACTTTTATTTCAGTAAATGTCTAAGAGGGAAATTTCTGGATCACAGGGTAAGCTTATCTTTATTAGAAACTGCCAGTTTGGCAATTTCTCCTCCCTCCCCCCATCTCGCTCTCATTCATCAGGCTTGCTAGGGGTTAATCAATTTTACTAATATTTTTATGAAAAAAAAAAAAGCCTTTGGCTGTGTTAATTTTCTCTCTTTTTAATTTTATTTATTTCTGTACTGATCTATATGACTTCCTTCTTCTACTCACTTTTCCCATGAATTTCTAGCTTCTAAAGGGAAAAATCCAGGTCATTAATTTTATATTTACACATTAAAAAACCACAAGACAGGTGACTGTTAAGGGAGCCATCCAGCTGGATTTCAATAACAGCACAAAGTCTTTTCTCCAGACCCAGTTACAACTTGGGTTCCAGGGTAGCTTGTGGGATGCTGTAGGCCGGTGCATATTCCTCACACTCCAAGCTACACATGGAAAAGGTGGTTGCACTCTGGGCCCCACCTGTCCTGTGTGTGACTGTCCTATTAGAGGCAGCAGTTCTCAAGTGCTCAGTTGTTTGTTACTAAGTGATATGGCCACACCCCAGACGTGTTAGTGCATGTCTCTTACGCATCTGGCATGCAAATTCATTTCTCAGCATATGGAAACAGCATTCCAGCGTTGACTGACCCTCGGTGATTTGTTGTACATTCAGTATTAATTGCTCACTATTCTGGGAACTTCACATATCAATTTGACTGTGCCGTAGTGATCATTCACTACCAATGTGTTTGAAATATACTCTTACAGTGGCAACGGCTAAAATGAACAGATATTCATTTTCTTTTTTTTTGTAAAATGAATTATATCCTAGACCCTCAGGCTTTGAAGGGGTGTGTGTGCAGTCAACTACATATATAACAAGGGGGGAGAGGGATCTTCATTTATAAGAAGTGTAGGTGAAACATCCAGCAAGAAATTGCTGGTACTTGGCATCTTCTAGGATGAAGATGGCCAAGTCCTTCAGAAACACCACTTGGTCAGTGTTGACTCACAAGGTGCAGTCAGGCAATGTGGTCTCAGCTTGTTGCCTGAGAGGCCCAGGGACAGTGAAGATGGTTGGGAGACTCCTGGGACTTCAAACCATTTTCATATCAACATAAACAGCCCAAAGAAATAGCTTCTGGGGAAGCCGGGATGGCTCAGTGGGTTAAGCGCTCACTTTGCAGTGCCAGCGACGGAGGATCGAATCCCGGCCCCGGCCTGTGCGGACCCATGTGCTGAACTGGGGAGTGGCCCCAGTTCAGTTCTCTCTCTGTCTCTGTATCTCTCTCTGTCTCTGTATTTCTCTCTCTCTCTCTCTCTCTCTCTCTCTCTCTCTCTCTCTGTCACAAAAAAAACCCAATAAAAATAAATTATAAAGAAAAGAAATAGCTTTCATCATTAGTTTCTTCTCCACTACACCCCAGTGGCAAAAACTTTCTAAAATTTCTATCAGTGCACAAATTTCCAGAATCACTTTTGGGGTCCTCGCCTACCATTCCTCTCTCTCTGCTGGCCTCGCGGTCCAGATGACTCCTCATTCTAGGTCCTCCACAAAAATGGACACACAATCTGCTACTCTTAAATATTTAAGCCACCCAATGTGAGTTGATAAAAGCTGTTGTTTTGCTAGAACTACATGGAGAGAGATGGGTGTGATATGAAATAACGAACAGGGAACTCATAAGAAATCTAAATAAAGTGAAGTAATGGTTGCCCTCATCCTCTGGTTCACGTGAGAATGAAAAGAGAGTGAGGCAGAATATTTCTTACCTCTTGCCCATTTCTTTATGATGTGTTTCTTCTCTTCCGAGTTATTGTTGTCCACATTTCTTCTCCCTCTTTCTTTAAGACTAGTGAATCCTGAATTTGCCCTGTGGCATAGAACCGAGTTTACCATCCCCCTCCCCCGATTATAGAAGTCGTCTGAAGATTTGGCTAAAAATGTGGACCAAATGGCCCCATCCGTGATGTAAAAAGTCAAAGAGGAGAGACTCTGATTTTCTGTGTTTTAAGTAATTGCTCATGTAATTTATATTATGAGACAAACTTGGGCAACACTGTATAGACCTCCCTTTTCCCAAGTAAAAATTCCTTTCCAATTTTCTGTGTATGCTGAGCCTTATGGAGAATGGGGCCAAAGTGAGGCTACATAAGAATGCACATGAGGTTTATTTCCAGCTCAGAAGAAATGCTACTATTACTTCTACTCACATATTTGCTTGCAACCTGTCTCAAAAGTTCTGAATGCTTAAAATATGTGTCATTGAGGTTATTGGTCAACCATAAGGCAAAGTGACATCATGTGAAGGTGTGTGTTTAGCAGACAAGTAAGCCTGGTCTGACCTCTTATCCACGTGACAATTTATAGACACCTCTGTGATAACCAGCTCTGAGCAGGGGTACAGGATGAATTTGGTTTTCAGTCTACATATGTTGGTCCTGAGAGATTTGTATTGCTATCTTGTAAAACAAACAATAGTTTAAAAAAGCTATTATCTTTATTTTTTAAGCTAATAAGAATAAAAGAATTAGATTTGCCTTGCTCAGTGTCAGTGGGTTAAACTTTCTCCGTGTGGAAGAAGCCAGCCGAGCCATTTGCTACGCCAGCAGAGAGCAGCTCTGGCTGCCCCTCCGTGAACTCCGTTTGATGGACGTTTTCATTCCCGTGTCTGGTTCTTTTTGGCCATCCTGGCATGATTAGATTTCCTGAGCCTCTTCTTTCCTGTGGCCTTTTCAAGTCTCTCTGCCGTGGCCTTGCTTCTCTGAAGAGCGATTCAGGAAGGCTGGAGACAGCCCAGAGCAGGACTGCGTGATGGCCACTCTGTACCCAGCTTACAGTGACAATAGACAGACAAACTGCCCCCAAAACCGCACGCCTCAAACTGCATGTGAGAACCATCTACCCAGCGAGTCGCAATGTGCTCTTTTAATTGTAGTTGTTGCTATACTTTACACAGAAAGTATTTTACATCCCTTTTTCTCAAACGGCTCTAATCACAGCAGTTTCATTTGGCCTTAATGTAGCGAATACACCCCACGACTTAATTTGGCTTCTTTGTGTAACACAGCACTTGACGTTTCGGCATTGCAGGCTGCTCCTGTGCATTTCCAAAGCAGACAGAGACGGACGAAACCTCCCCCCGTCATGCTATGACTTTAAAAAATTGAACTTCCAAATGACTTCATTCAACTCCAAATGAAATAATGGCTTTAGATGTCTCTTGTATTTTAAATTTGGATGGAAATTAAATTCAGCACAAACCACATTGGGTCTGTAATAGTCAAATATCATTTTAAGAGATTATTATTTGAATGGATCATTTTCTCAGGGGCTACTGTTTGTAGCTAAGTGAATAACAGTGGGTTCCTCCTAGACTTATTAATGCACAGATAGCTTTTCTTGTTTTCAATCCCACAGATAAAAATCTTTTTCCAAAGACAGAGATAAAGAGAGAGGAAAATTCCCACTGGGATATTGTAGTTTTCTCTTAGAATAGATACATTTCTCCATATATTTGTCTTGAAATATTAGCTTCCTCTTTGTTCATATAGGGGCTCTACTAAAATGATTTTAAGTGCATTCTGTGGTCATGTTTTCTGTAAACCTTTAGTTTCTGCTTTATCAGTGTCATTGGTAGGTCCTTAAATGATGGCAGATCTTGTTTTTAGTGAGGAGTGGGAGAAAATAGCACCTAAGCAATCATACTGTTGAGCAATCTGAACTTTATGGTGTTAACTTCTCACAGGCTATTGCAGCTCTGTTCAAAGTGTCTTCTCGTCTACGTTTCCTGAAAAGTCTGGACCAAGACACTGAACAAGTGTTGATGTCAAACTGTTGAAAAGCAGAGTATTTCCTGTGTAAATGCCAGTCCGTCGTTTCACTTTGTAGCTTTTGTGACAACCTTAAGCTGCTTGACATAGAATAGCTTAATGGTCTATTGTCGCTATTTTCATTTTAATTAAAGTTTATGAAATGCAGGAGGAGAATTGAGAGGAGTTAGCATTGTTGGACATGGATGTCAGCCTAATGCCAAAGCAGGGACTTACACAGGAGGTAGAGGCCTGGGCAGCACACATTTTTCTGGGCTCACTGTGAATTTGGGGGGGTCACTTACCATTTTCAGGGCTGTGCCACCCTTATTTGGAAAGGGGAAGAGATCATGCTCACTTTACCCACTGAGGATTTTGTCTCTTTACCCATAAACTGAGCTAGACCACCTTTCCATGTTTTTTCCCCCCTATTGTGTTAGACCATGCAGGACTATCTTAAAGGTGTGAAACGAGAGTAAAAGTGTCTTTAAAATATATACAGAATCCAAAGCATTACTTTGATTTTTATATTTGAAATATATTTTGACATAGATGGTTGCCACCTTTTTTCGAGGTAGGATTCTGACATGAAGAGGGGAAAAGCAGTTTATTTTTGGAAGTTCTGACAATTAAGGCCTATCTTTCTTGAAGAGGGAAAAATATCTCTTAAAATGTATCCGGACATGGATATTTAAAACAAATGCCTCATCATTTGGTTCCATGAATGGGTCTTGGTTGGGCTAGGGTAGATAGGGAATTTGTAGTGAAGGCTTTGGTCTGTCGTTTGGATTAATGTTTTCTGAATTACTGTATTTTTCTGTGCATAAGATGCATCCATTTACAAGGCCTGACAGCTAATTGTCAGCCCTCATATAAAATGACCTCTACTTTTCTAACCCAATGTTAAGAAATCAATATACGGGTTACTCCCGTGTATAAGACCACTCCTAATTTTTGCTCTAACAATTTTAGACAAAAGTATTGTCTTATACACAGAAATATACAATATTAAAAAAAATTACTTGGCAGGTAACAAATTTGCTCGACTGTCTGAATGCAGATTTTGCCTGTATTTAGGGTTTGAGATGCCTATTAAAAAAAAGCAGGACATAAAAGATACAAATAAAATATCATTCCACTAATGTTTTTTGTTTTGTATTGTTTTTTCAATCCTCTCTAGCGCTTTCCCGGGGTGTTGAAATTTGCTGAGATTTGTTTTGATGAAGGTAAGTCGCTTCTCGTTACCAGGCAGTAAAGATGTCTTGTTATTGTTTACTGTTTGAGCAGCTCTGAAAGGCGCCAGCCATCTGAACACTTGTGGTGATAATAGGCAGAAATAATGAAAAGTGTGTTTCTTTCTTTGCTAGTGATGCCCAAAGCTTTGATTTGCCTCTTTAGAAGGTGAGAGATTTATTACTAAACACCTAAGGTGGTTTTGAAAGGTAATGGATCATGGAGCCCTAACAGGGAGAGACTTTTGAGTTTGCTCTGGGGAGCTGTGGGTTAGTAGGCAAAGGAAGGTTTTTGGACATGTAGACCATGGTCAGGGCAGCTGAAGGAGGTCACCAGGTACGAAGATCCTGGTCATTCAGAGCATGCGCAGGTTAAAGTGATCACCTGGAGTCATTCTTCCCAAAATGCCACGTTAAATGTGGCACATGCCCTGCCGGGGCAGTCAGGTGGCCAGACTGTGCCCGTATATAGCAGGACAGCCTGGACCAGGTGCCAGGGGACCTAGCTGGGCCTGAGGCTGGCCATGTCTGTGGTCTGGAGCAAGTTGTCCGCAGTTTCTGGAACCCAACCAGGGCTGGATCAATGCAACTGTTGGGATCAAGTTCCCTGAATGAATTCATTTCATTTAAACACACACGTGTCAAAAGTCTAGTCATTAGGCATCTAAAGACGGGCCAAGCCCAGTTCTTGTGGCACGGTGAGCGGAATGTGACAGTGAATGTTTACAGAGCAGTATCGTAAGAGACGTATGAAGGAATGGACATAGCATGATGGACATACAAGTTAGGAAGCCGTTGTCTTAGGGGCAGAAGGACTAACCAGAGGAAGTTAGAGGAGATGGCGTTTGAACTTAGTTTTGCATGATGGGTCCAGGGAAAAACAGTCAACAGGGAAGCCAGTGTGTTTTATATAAAGGGTCAGATAGGAAATATTTTTGACTTTGTAGGCCATAGGGTTTCATGGCAAATACTGTGATGGGGCAGCACACCAAGGAGCAATGGGCATGGCTGTGTTCCAATAAAACTTTATTTATAAGAGCGGGCCAGCGTTGGCTCCTAGGCTTTAGTTTATTGCCTCCTGCTGTGGGAAGGCAATATGTAAAGATGGAATTCATCCCCTAACTAAGACTGCCTCTTTGTAGCATTTGCCCCCCATCTTTGGGGTTTTAATGAACATGACTTCACAGATCTCTCTCTCTCTCTCTCTCTCTCTCTCTCTCTCTCTCTCTCTCTCTTTCTCTCTCTCTCTCTCTCTCTCTCTCTGTGTGTGTGTGTGTGTGTGCACATCAGAAAACTGTTTGTTACCCTACAGTGGGCATGCTGGCCTGGCTTCCTGAGCTGACAGCTCGTTGTCTGAGGGTTTGCTGTGGCTATTGGGGCCACCAGGCCATGCGTGGGGAGCAGGACAGGTATGCTGGCGCGTGGATATGACCCTCCCTCCTCCAGTTCTCAGCCAACCACCGACTGGAGTGGGTGGTAAGTGTCCCAGCTACTTCACGTTGTGGGAGGAGCTGCTTTCAGCACAGGGTCCAGGGACTGCTTTTGAGTTTCCTGCTGGATCAAGTCCAGTGGCCCGCATCAGTAACTTCCTTCTCAACACACTCCACACTGCCCTGTTATGTCCCCTGTCTCGTGTACCCTCTTCACCTGCAAGTTCATGGTCGCCTCCCAAGTCCCAGCTTGTACTCAAAGCTGTGTTCACATTTGCTTCTGGAGCATTGCAAACCATACCAGTCTTTGGGGCCCAGTGGACATGTATTCCACATGTGATTCCCTGGAAACTCCTGAGAGAGAGGCTGTCCAGAACGTTCCCCCAAGCAGGGCCGCAAGCAAGGCCTCTGCAGAACGGTTACAGAAGACGGTATGTGGGTGCAGGGACCCAATAATTAAAAACATTTTCTTTTTTTTTAAAGAATTTATTTTATTGTTCGGCAGGTTAGAGAGAGAGAGAGAGAGAGAGAGAGAGAAGGGGGAGGGCCCAGAGCAGTCTCCACAGTTGTGCATCATTAGTTGTGACGTGGTTTCATTCCACACAGGTGGCTGTGGGGCTGTGCAGGGCAGTGAAGGAACCAGGAGCCTCCCACACAGAAGGTGAGAACCTTCGCCATTCTGGTGGATACCAGTTGTGCTGCAGTTCAGCATATGGGTTTGCAAGGCCAGGACTGGGAATCAAACCGTGGACCCTGCAAATGTGAGGCAGGCGCTCAACCACTGAACTATCCCGGCATCCTGAAAAACGTTTTCTTACCTGTTGACAGATTTGCCTACGCTGATGCCCTCCTGACCCCCCTGCAGCTGCCAACAGCGCCTGCTTGCCCCCACCTCAAGCACCTGCATGCATCTCTTTCCCTCCCAATGTGGAGGTGCTGACTGGGCACAGGTGCAAGCTGGGCATGTTGAGTGGTCAGAGTTGGAGGGGGTTTGGGGAGAGGGGCTCACTGGGCTGGGTTAGGATGGCTGACGGGAGAGGAGGAGGGGTCTGCTCATGATGGGCGCTGTAGGACTGGCTGAAGGATTTGGATTTGATTTTGTATCTAGGGTTGAACCAGTGATGATCTTCGAGGAGGAAATGGCAAGAGGGTTCAATACGTTCAATATGTACTTGCCGATCGCCTGCTGTGTGCTATGCACTATGAACAGTGCCTCAGTGTGGAACGTGCTGAGAAGTCACCCCTTTATGAAACCCTCCCCGGCCCTTCAGGTAGTGGGTCAGTGTCCCTGTGCACCCAGTATTCCCTCTTACAGGGCACCTCTAGCGCTTTAGTGCATGCATTAAGTACTGCCTGTTTCCACCCTGACTGCCTGTCTCCCTCACTTCTGCCCTGAACTTTGTGCTCCTGTTAGCCATAATTAACGAGCTTCCTCCAATTTTGTTGTCCTTACAAGCGGGTGTTTGGTTGATAAGAACATTGAGCTCAGCCTTTCGGAGGAAGTCATAATCACCTGGCACGCTTTCTGAGAGAGGTGGCCTTTTTGACCAAAGCCCATTGACCGTCTTCACCCTGATAGAGGAAGACCTTGGGGGCTATTTAAACCTCAGTTAGAGGGGCTGCCCTCCCCCATCAGATAAATGCTGGGTAACCCCTCGACCCCTGGCCTAAGCACTCTCAACCTTTTTGAGTAAGAAGAACTTCATTAGGTATTTCATTGTGAAGATTCTGAAACGTACACAACAGTATTCGTAGTGAAACAGTAATAATGAACCTCCACATACACCCTTCACTCAGTTTCAGTGATTACCCAGTTTCCTTGTTTTGTTTTCTCTATTGCTTTTTCCTTTTTGCTTAAACATCTTCAAACGGATTCCAGCCATCGCCTCATTTCACTTGTACTTATGTGAGTATGCATCTCTTAAAAATATAGCCGTTTTCATTCTTTGTTTTAAAGATTGCATTGTTTGACAGAGAAAGAAAGAAAGACGGGGCGGGGGGGGGGGGCCCAGAGCAGTCTCCACAGCCACACATCATTAGTGTCGACGTAGCTTCATTCCACAGGTGGATGTGGGTCGCTGCGGGAACTAAACTGGGGGCTTCCCACGTGGGAAGCACACCCCAGTGCAGCATATGGCTTTGCACAGGCTGGGCCAGGACTTGATCCTCGAACCATGGAGCTGCAAGGCAAGCACTCAACCCACTGAGCCAGCCTGGCATTTTCTTGTGTGACTGTAACACACTGTCACACCTAACAAAATTAATCATTAATTGTTGAGTATCATCTAATACCCAGTCTATCCTTAAATTTCTCTGATTGTTTCAATGAAAAGAAATGTCCTTTTTGCTGTTTGTTTGAATGAGGAATTAAACAAAATCCACACACGTCATTTGATGGTTGTGTCCCTGAAATGTTCATTCTGGAAACTCCCAGAGTTCTCTGAGGTTTGATCTCACTTCTGTTGGGGACATCTAGACTTGTGAACATCCTTCTTCTTTGACATTTGGTCCCCAACTACTCCAACTCCTCTTCATCCTGTTATTCTTCCTCCTTCTCTTTGCTGTTTTTTTTCATGGTGGGAAATTAGGTGAAATGTAAATAGTGTTAGTGAAGACACATATCTTAGTGCTGGTTCTTGTCTGTGAAGATTTTTCCTGATGGTGTGAAAAATAAAATTACAGTGTGAACCTGTAGGCTGTTTGCCCCTTACAGCTTTGACCTATTACCTCCAGCAGGACTTTTCCTCTGTGTATCGAAAATAAAGAGCAAGTAAAGGGTGTCCCAAACTACACGCAAGATTTAAATTTTGCATCATTTGTGCGGTAAAGTGTTGCCAAAGAAAAAAAAAGACAGCGTGACAGCTGACAGGTGAGGGTTATTAAAAATGGAGCGCTACACAAAAGAACAACACGTTTTCATTGTTGAGCAATGAAAATTTACAATTTTTAATTATAAACCTGTGTTTTCTATCAAAATTACTTCTTGTGTGAATTTTGGGACACCCTTTAGTTGCTTCCCACTTTCTTCCCACAGATTTTCAGCAGGCCAAGGCCAATTCCCTGCTTGTTTCAGGCTTAAAACTCCTCCTGAAGTTTTAAGGAATGAAAGGTGGATGTGCAATTGAAGTTGCTGGATATTGAGTACAGAAGACGGGAGAGGAAGTTGAATTCTATGGGTTTTTTTTTCTGCAGCTTTCTTTCTTAACTGTAAATGTTGCCATTTTCTGGGAAGTTTACTGTGTATGTTTATTGGAAAGAGAGACCACTCTCCAAGTATGACATTTCCACAAAAATCAATGATTAAATAAGTATCTAAAATAAATGTGCAACTTTTCTTTCCATCTGTTGGAAAACCTGCTGGGCTGGTTTTGAAATCTTCATCCATGTTTCATTTACCTTCAGCGAGTAAAAATTATATTGACTCTACTTTGGAACGTGAAACAAATATCTTTTGGAATGTGGCAAAAAATAGAATAATCGCTTAGTTCTATGTTTTTCAAATTGGCTTTATGGTATTTCCTTATATTTATTTTTTCACTTTTGGTACTAGTGTTTATTTTTTCCTTTTATCTTGGAAGAGTTTCATCTTTATTAAACATGATTAATCCAGTGGAAGGTGGTGGTGGTGGTGCGGGGGGGTAATGAACAGAGCTCAGCACTGTTGTATCTGTGTGTCCAGTTGAAATTTGTTCTTTCAATATGAGAGGCAGAGAGGCTTATAGGAGCAGGGTGATGTTTGCATTTAAATTTCGAAAATTAAAAAACCAGGCACTAAGTATGAGTACAATGAAGAGGGAGAGGCTGAATCCACTTTGAAATCCAGCCCCTTCCCTAAGAAACTTAAACATTTTTATATGGCCTTTAAAGTTCTTAGACTATAAAGGGATTAACTTCTGAAGTGATTGATAAAAGAGGGGAGAAAAATAGCGATGGGTATAGGAAGACTTTAATGAAAACTTAGAGAAGCGCTAGCACACAATTCCATCTCCCAAGAAAAAAACACAGTGGAGCGTGAGGAGCAGATGTAAATGTACATAACTTCCTAGCAACCGCTGTAATGAGCAAACACGGGCAGCTGAGTCAATTCTCTGAGAAGCAACCTCACAGCAGAGCTTAGAAAAAGGGGGAAAAGGAAGCGACAATTAAATAGCTGAGATTCCCCGGATGTGGGTTCTGTTCAGACCAGACCACCTGATCTTTGTTATTGTGGCTTAACACTGATGTAGCAAAAGAAAAGCAAGCTGGCGAGATAAATATCTCCATCCAGGCGTAGGCAAGGGTGAATGGGGGCTTAGAGGTAGGTGTACACTTTGGGGGAAAAGGACTGAGGCCTGTGAATTTCCTGGCTTGGCATGGACATTACTAACATGGAAGTCCTCCTCCTCTTCTCCCTCCTTTTTCTCCCCCATAACTGCTGTTTGTTGAGTGCTTCCTTACTTGCTGGACATTTTACATAGACTTCTTTTGACCCTCCCAAAGCTCCTGCAAAAACTGATATATGATTATCTCCCTTTTACAGATAAAGCATCTGAGGCACAAGGAAGGAAAATTACTTGGCCAAAATCTCACAGCTAGTAGTCATCAAAGTAAAAGTTCATTTTTATTGAGCACGTACTATACTCTGTGCCGGGCATTGTGGTAAGTGCTTTGCCTGGTATGACTATACTCAGATTATAGGTGAGGAAACAGAGACGCAGGTGACGGCAGATAATTTTCCCAAGGTCACATAGCTGCTACGAGGGAGAGCCCAAACTTGAATTCAAGCAGCCGTGCCACAAGGTGGGAGAATAAGGATTGAAACCTAAGTGTGCTCGATGCTAAGCCCACACTTGCACCACTGCAACTCACCATCCCCACGTCCCGGGGCCCGTGGAGGGTGGAAGCCACCTTGGGGGTCAGTGATCATGGAACCATGATTCTTTGTAGCCACTCCAGGGGACATAACAAAACCATTGCTTGCACATTGCGCTTGTGGTAATTGACTAAGGCCAACCTTAGACAAGATCAGAGAGAACGTGTGTGTCTGAAATGCGTGTGTGTACAAGCGCCTGCTTGTACGTGTACTCCAACTGGGCAGCATCTCATGCCCCACCTGGGACTTGTCGCTCAGTCTTCATTAACTTACTTACCCTTTGCCTCGTTCGGATAACTGGCTGGATACTCTCTGAGAAAGTGCTTCGTGCCACAACTTTAACACCCACGAATCAATCAGAAGGTTCTCATCCCAAAGAGCCCTTTAGTTTTTGTTAGGTGCGGATATTTTCAGTGCTTTAGGCCAAATCAGTGACTAAATGTAGATTTCCAGGGGCTTGATGGGCAGCTGGAGGAGATAGCTGGAGATGTGTGTGCATGTGTAAGTTGGAGCAAAGGGCGGCTCAGGAAGGATATTCTGGAGAAAAGAGAAACTTTTGTCTCTCTGAGAAAAGTCAAGCAGGCCCATGTGGCTTATTCCACCACAGGACGATCCCAGGGCCTTATATCTTCTCTCCCTATTGACTGATGGGAAGACTCAGCGACGGGCAGGGACCCAGGGAGATGCAGCCCGAGGAAAGTGGGTCAGTAGGCTGAGAGACAGGGGACAGCTCTCTACTCAGCTTCCTACATGGTGCCCTTTGTCAGGTGCAGTGCCTGAGTGTTCCAACCTTGCAGATTTGCCTTTTCTGGTAGGAACCCCCCAACCCCAGCCCCAGGGCCAGCAGAAATCCTTCCTGATCGACACCCGGGCCTCTTCCTGGCTTTCTCAAGCTGTGGGCTCATCTCCTCCAGCTCTGTGTGCTTTGGAGCAGCTGAGGAATTCACCGCTTCTCTAGCAGCTCTTCGTTTAACAGGTGGGGGATGTCTGGACTCCCTTTGAGGTGGGCTTGTCTTCTCTGGAAAGGACAAGCTCCCTGGGAGGGGCTCCCTTTCTGGCCTTTCTGCTGGCCTGGAGGTGCAGGGACTGGGCTGCAATGAACCTGGTGAGTAAGAAACAGGTGTGCAGGGACGATCACCCACCTGGCTTCCGCTGATCTCCACCTGGCCAATGCTGCCCCACAAGGCTCCCTGCTCACACCTGAGGCCGTTAAAAAGGCCTAAAGCTGAACAAGCTGCCGCACTGAGGGGTGTAGTTCCACTAGGGACGGGAGATGGGGCTGCTCAGAGAAAACCAGGAAAGCTGGGACAGCGGAGGTGGGTGGGGCATGGCAGGCGTCACCTGTGCAGGAGCTCAGCTGGTATGTGGTGACCACCTGCAGGCAGCCATGGGGTATCCTGGGGCGGGGTGGGGGCTCCATTTGCAGCTGCTCTGGCGTCTGAAGGTCATGACGCTGAAAATCTTAGCTATAATTTTATTTTATTTTCCCCTTACATTTTCTAGCTCTGTCCTTCACTAATCCCTGGATTTGAAAAATTCTTTGATTTCCAAGCTGGCAAGAGACACTTGACATCACTGTGGTTCTGCCAGCTTTGATTTTGGCCCCTCTACCCACCGCCCCGCAAGGAGTTTTTGCATCTGAGACATTTTGAGATCCTGCCCCAGCAAATTTCTTAACTTTGTCCTTGATTGCACAGTTGAAAAAAAATTGCAACTTACCTTTGCAGTAAGAATTCTCCCCACCTCCCTTTTACAGAAAGCACTTGACAGCAACTAACATCCTGTATTAATAGACCAGTAATTGTTACATTTGATAGCATGTAGGTTTCCCTCTGAAACCTCAGTCACACTCAGAGATTGTGCTGGGCGTTTAAACGTAGCAGCTAATGTGCGGTTCCGGCGAGCCTTTCCCACCTCCAGTCTTTTTACTGAACCTCTAAGTGGAACTTGTGTTCCTCTGGGTAGGATCAGGGCCTTGACATTGAGGACCATGGTTTAGTTGGGTTCTTTAGTGGAGATTCTAAGACCCCCAACTTGCATCAAGAGATGCATTTGCTGGTGTAGGTTTCACATAAAGCATGAAATCTCACTGACTTGCTGAACATTGTGGTTTCGAGTCCGGGCTTTGGACACAAAGCCGAGAAAGCTCCCCAAACCAAAGCTCTTAAGAGAAATCACAGCTTCAGTTTGCATATTGGTGTTGCTGTCAAGTTTTAGCTCAACCCTCTTTCAGTGGCTGCAGTATTTTCTGAGGCTTAACCTGAAGCCCTCTGGTGCTTTCCAAAAAAGTCTGTTGTCTCCCACAGCTGAGGTACCTGTGCTGTGTGGGTGCCATTCCTCTAGGTCCTCAAGGGCTGGCTGTCCCTCCAGCCTAAATAAACCTGGTGTCACCCTTTTAACCCTTGCAAAGGATGCTTTAAAAAAATTTATTTATTTATTTTTAAATTTAATTAATGGTGATCCTGGTTGGCACCTTGGACTTGAACTCAGCATTTACAGTAGGTTTGACTGACCTGGTTGTGATCAGATTAAAGGAAGCCACGTAGACTGTTCACCACATCTGTCACCATTTTCTCTTCCATCAGAATCCCTCCCAGTCCGGAAGGCAAAGCCTTCTCTTTCACAACAGATGGTGAAAAACGTGATTCTTACTTTTTAATTAAATGGTAAAAGAAAACCAAGTCACTTGGCAACAGGTACCCCTTCCACCAGGTGTGGGGGAGGTGACAGATGATCCAGGCCTGGCCTGTGTGTGCAGGGCCAGTGGAATTGTAACCACTGCTATCCCCGAGCAAAGCCCATTTAGTTTCGGAAGTTGGATGGGTTGACAAATGTTTGAATCACTGCCCAGGGTTTCACAGATGGGGGTCTTCACTGTAGAGACCCTTCTCTTAGTCACACAGAAAAAGAACAGACAAGGAAGAAGGAAGGGGAGAGGGGAGGACAGATATAGCTGTCCCACGGGTGTGCACACCTGGATAATCGGTCATGATGGGATTAGTGGAAAGAGGACTCCATGATTAGGAGCAGGTAAAGAACTCTCAGGTGATGATGAATCAAAAGGGAGGTAGGCATCTCTGCCACTTTTTTTTTTTTTAAAGATTTCTTATTGTTTTTGACAGACAAAGAGAGACAGAGAAGGGGGAGGGCCCAGAGCAGTCTCCACAGTCATATGTCATCAGTTTTCAACATGGTTTTATTGAGGGAAACACACCCCAGTTCAGCATATGGGTCCACATGGGCTGGACCCAGGATTCGATCCTCAGTCTCTGGGGCGGCAAAGTGAGTGCTTTATCTGCTGAGCCATGCTGACTTCCCTTCGATTTTTAAATAAGCATGCTGCACTAACAGGCTACCCAATAGCTTACAGCCCCTTTAGAAATATAAATATGATATAAGAGAGCCTTACTTTAATTACTTATAGTAAAGAAATCTCTTCAACTGCTGGTTGGGATAGATGTAAGCAGATCAGACAGCCCACAGGTTTTGATCCTGAACACTGCTCTAATTGAGCATCCCACGTAGACTGTTCCGGTGAGGGGTCATTCTTACTGAAATATGTTCTAAACTCTCGGATGAAGCAGCCTTTATCTGCTTATCATTAAAGATGTTAGTCATGAAGAAAGTTCTTATCGTGGAGACTTTGATAGCTGTCATAAATATGGGAAGCACTATTTTCTTATGCTGTTTTTGTCACATCAGATTTCATTTGGGGTAATAATTCTTCATCCTGGTCTTACCATATCTCAGGAAGCCTCAAATGCTTTCATTCGGTGCTGAAAACTTTCACTTTCAAAAGCTTTCATAGATCTTTCTAATGTAACACTATTTAAAAAACATCACATCATTCTTTATTCAAAACTTTTGAAGGCTCCCCATTGCCCTTTTGAGTCTTAGAATGGAAAGGGATCATAGGAATTCAGCCTGTCACCAGCTATAGAAATTATAATATCCTCCCAGTAATCTTCTGTCCCTTGCTTCTCACTTCCAGCACCAGGATTCATCACCTCATGAAGTAACCGGGTTCATTATTGCAGGGTCTGCAGTATTAACAGGCTTGCTTTTGTAAGGAGGTGAATTCCATTTCTTGACATTGGTACCAAATGGATCCAGTTTTGCCCCCCATGAGAACAACCACCACCAAAACACCTGCTTTTTTTGGACATGATGTTTGAAGACATTGCTCTATCTCAGGTTATTTTTCACTGGTTCAGGCTGAGATTCCTTCAGTGTCCCATGTGGCTTGGTGTCAAGGCTTAGTGTCAACCCCTGGGTACACTCTCAGTTATTGTCGCTCGCCTCCAAGTGTGTAATCAAACTGAGCCCAGACGCATAATAGCATCTGGCCTTTCGAGACCTCCCTGCCAGCCTGTCTCCCCTCCCCATCATTTCTGAGTGCAAGAGGGGAGGGGTGTGGAGACACAGTTAGTGGGGGAGAGAGGCAACTTAGGAGCGGAGAACAGAAAATATTAATATATCAAGAAATGTTATTCCTTTTGTGCTGTGTGGATTCTGTAATGAAACTCTTCTTCATCTCTCCAAGAGCACATCAGTAGGATATGAATTTCTCCTTGATATATAGAGTTGGATGTTGGGGGCTGTCATTAATTGAAGTGCTTTCTCCACCTTGATGAGGGGGCAGGAGTGTGTCTATGGGTAACGGTGAGATCAGTTCACAAAAGGGCAAAGAAAGGCTGTGAACACGCTTATTATGTCTATTGGTTTTGTCTTGATTTTTAGTTGGCTACAGTTTTTGGTTACTCATGAGGCCTGCAAGCATTAAAATTCTAGATTATTGTTGATTCATGAAAGAGAAGAATCTGGTACTTCCAGAACTCTGGCATGGTACTCTGTAATTGCATTATGTTTCATAATTGTTTGGAGCTGGGTTATTTGTCCAATTCCATCACACTTGATTATTTCCTTCCCTTGCCTTATAAATTGGATAAAGCTCTTATCAGTATTTGCTCAGCCGTAGGAAATGGCCTGAGTTTTTTCAGGCCCTCGCATCATACTTAGAAAGAATGTTACGGTATCTGGAAATGCCAGGCCTGGTGCTGTTTATTTAACAGTATTACTGCACAGCCCCCTTTTTGACTACACCCTCCCAGCTGCAGAAAGCAAAGATGACAGTGAATGGAAATGCACTAACCGGGAGCGCTGCTAACTGGCAGAACTTAGATGGACACACCTCGGTGCTGGTGGCCTGCTGTCAGCAGACAAGGATGTCTGGCAGCACATGGCCGGCTTGCCGCTCCTGCAGGTGGGTGGCAGGTCCCTGTAGAGTCCTCAGGGTCGGCTGGAGCTGGGATGGAGCGCTCTGTGTGGCAGGCGAGACTCTGGACCGGCGGGGCTGTGGGTACGAGGGAGAGCTGATGTCTGCCTCCCTTTCTCTCTCCATTGCCCGTGACGAATGCTCTGACATTTGCTTTCCAGCAGCCGTAGGAAGGACCCAGAGCTGGTGTGGCTCTTGTCTACAGGGACGAGATGATGACTCGGAGAGGTTTCATGTCACAAACGCCAGTCAGAGACCTCCCTGCGTCTTCCAAATTGGAGAAAGCTCTTCTCAGTGTTCGCTCTTAGCAGAACCGTTGCCTTCTGACTCTCTGTCTGGTGCTCGTTCTGCAACATTTTGCTAGCTTACTGTGATACCCGGGGCCACTGCCTCCTCGCTGTGAAAGAAAAGTCTTGAGTCGGAGAAGCCTGAGACCGTTGGGCTTGAACATCCTTGCACATCGAGAGTGATTTCGAGCAGGTGGAGAAGAGGAGGGGGCTCAGGCCTGCGCACAGGGGATTCATTGGCTTGAGCTGTTTTGTGGAGAGCAGGGAACATTCAATAACGCAGCCCTGAATAGGTACATGAATGGGGCCTGAGACCCCCACAGGGGCTGAGGGGGACCTCTTTTGCACTACACTCAGCAGCCCTGGGGTGTTAGGAAGAAAAGAAGGATTTAAAAAGCCCACCTTGTACATTCATGAGCAAGGGCAGCACATTATTTTAACTGAAAGGACCCTTAGCACCTCCCGTGTTAGAGGAATTGAGTAGAACTTAAAAGGACACTCATTATGTTAATTTTCACTGTTAGCTGTGATATTCTTTACAATCATAACATATCCCTAAACCGTTTTGTTTTTTTTAAAGATTTATTTTTATTGTTTTTGAGCGAGAGAGAGAGAGAGAGAGAGAGAGAGAGAGAGAGATAGAGATAGAGATACAGAGACAGAGAGAAGGGGAGGGCCCAGAACAGTCTCTGTAGTTGCACATCATTGGTTTTTCCACATAGTTTCATTCCACAGGTGGGCACAGGGCTGCACAGGGCAGGGACTGGGATGGGGTCTCGCCCCGGTGAGAACTGAACTGGGGGCGCTCCCCAGCTCAGCATATGGGTCAGCGCGGGCCGGGGCCAGGATTCAATCCTCAGTCCCCGGGGCTGCAAAGTGAGTGCTTAACCCACTGAGCCATCCCGGCTTCCCTGCTAAACAGTTTTTACAAAGTTCAATAGTCTTGTTAAAAAAAAAAATGGGGAAGCTAGGATGGCTCAGTGGGTTAAGCGCTCGCTTTGAAGCCCCGGGGACCGAGGATCGAATCCCGGCCCCGGCCTGTGCTGACCCACATGCTGAGCTGGGGTGTACCCCCAGTTCAGTTCTTGCCGGGGCCTATGTGGGAGGCTCCCGGCCCAGTTCCTGCCCTGTGCAGCCCTGTGCCCACCTGTGGAGTGAAACTATGTAGAAAACCAATGCTGTCAACTATGGAGACTGCTCTGGGCCCTCCCCCTTCTCTCTGTCTCTCTCTGTCTCTGTTTCTCTCTGTCAAAAATCAATAAAATAAATCTTAAAAAAAAAAAATGCCAAAAAAACCCCCAAAATTTCTAAAAAATGGTTCCTGAGTAGAATTCATTTAAAATTGGCTTATACGTTAATATGTACAAATAACAAATACAAATACTGTTAAAAGGCAAGAACCACAATCAAGTATTTAAAATTCTCTTGATTATGATTCAACTACAGGAAAGCTGTTCTAATGTTTCTGTTTAAGGAAAACCCATCCTAACTGAGCATCACTAGAGTTACTGCTAATACAGCGTCATGTACTTCTCATGATTGCATTCCTTTGCATTGTAAGTTTTCTGTTCTGTTCTGAACGGGGCCATCTTTCCGCATCTTTGTCCTTAATCGCTGTCGACCTTGTGCCTGGCTCCTTCGGTGAAAAGGTGCTTGGTTTGCATGCGACACCACCCTGGCTTTGGCAGCAGCGGCCGGTGGAGCTGTTCTAGACCGTAGATGCAGTTCTCCCTTGAGAACAATGCGTTGGTCTCCAGCACTGGTTCTCACGTGGCTTTCTCTTGTCTCTTGGACTGCCCTTGAACTTTGAATTCTCTGATCTGGGTTTGGCGAGACCTCTTGTGGCCGATGGTTCCAACATTTTCTTCTCTCTTCATCGCTTTGTTCTCTTCAGGATGAGAAAGCACAGTGAGAGGGAGCTCAGATCCCTCACAAGGCTCCTGGAGGGGTGGGTTGCACCTATTCTTCTAAGAGCGGACAGGAAGAGTTTAAATAAAGATGCAGCTCCTGCTGTTGAGTTCCTGGTTAAGACACTGAGAGTTGAAGCTTTCTATAGATCAGTGTTCCTTCCATGGGGGACTAACACACATTAGTGCCACACTGGAAGGTGTCTTGGAATATTCCGGCCTAAGCCCCTCTTTACCTCCATTGAGTCAACATCTCTAGGGGGGCCTCATCTTTAGAAAATGTTGCCAGGGGATACGAATACACATCTCTGTTTGGAAAAAGTTACCCAGAGTTGCTTGGAGACCATCTCACAACCGGGCTCCAGTATTTCCTCCAGGCCTTTCCTCTCCTAAGGCATGACGTATGTCTTGGGACACCAAGCTGTCACTCAGAATGCATGTCGTAGGGAGGATGGGTTGGTGCTCAGGGGAGTGAATGGTCAGCAAGTTCTGTTCTTTCTCCACGTGCTAAAGAGCCTGGGTCGGCACGTTCATCGGGGGAGGGCAGGGCTGGGGGCACAGGCTGGTGATTTCCTGCCTGACTGTTTTTAAAATAGGGCTTCGGTCTTCTCACTGGTTACATTCGATTGGGTGACGTGGAAGGTCCTCTACTGTGAGTTCAGCTTACAAAAGATACTTAGTATTACATGTGACCTGTTTTTACTCTAGAAAACCAGAAACTGTTGGAATAACCAAAAATAAATAAAAGAAAAAAATTATCCTATGACCCCAGCACTCTGAGATGCCCTTCAGATATCAGTTCCTTTAGTCCTTGTGCAAAGATAAGCAGATACATGCATGTGTGCACATAAACATAAAAACACGTGTATTTTCATATAATATGTGTTTTACAGCAAAGTGCTTGCCTTGTGTACTGTCTTGCAATCTGTCTTTTTAGTTCATGTCACAAACACAGGAATACGTTTCCACCCCATTAAATGCACATTGACACCTCTGACGTGGGGGTGGATTGCCCAGAGATGAAGAGGTTGACCAGCATGGGCCTCCTTACCATTAGCTCTGTGACCTTGAGCAAATCACTTCATCTCTCTAAATCTTACTTTCTGCCCGTGGAAAATGGCCACGATAATAACACCCTCTATCTAAAGCAAGGATTAAATCAGACAGTGCAGTGCCCAGAGAGCACCCATCATGAGACCCCAATAAATGGTAACTAAAAATGCTGCATTTCGCTTTGCTAATGTGTAAGGTGACCAGATTTTAACATTGGTAAAGCGGGACACCATTGACCGAGGGTGGGGAGAGGGTTCTTGATTAAAAATTTGGTCTATCTCCCGCCATTCCCTAGCTTGTCGTGCATTCTTTCCAAAAATCGGGACTTTTTAAAAATGCTGTGGGACACGGGACAAATTGTTAAAAATCAGGACTGTCTCGCCAAAAGCGGGACATCTGGTCACCTTACTAATGTGCGTACTTTAACCCATCTTCTATTACTGCTTGTTTAGGTTTTTGTTGTTGTTGTTATTATACACACAGCTGTAGCCATTGCTTTATAGGTAGGTATTTGTATATCTTCCTAGGACATAATTCTAAAAGCAGAATTGCTGAGCTACAGGGCAGGTCCATTTTCAGGATGTCAATTTGTAGAGCCCAAGGTTATAGCAGGCTCCCTGTAACCAACCCCCACATCGAGGGGATGTATATTTTTTTTAAAGATTTATTTTATTGTTTTTGATACAGAGAGAGACAGAGACAGAGAGAAGGAGGAGGGCCCAGAGCAGTCTCCATAATTGCACATCATCAGCTTTCAACACGGTTTCGTTCCACACAGGTGGGCGGGGGCCGCACAGGGCAGGAACTGGGTGGGGGCCTCCTGCATGGAAGGCATGCCCCCCTAGAACTGGGGGCTGAACCGGGGCCTTCCACACGGGAAGCTCACCCTGACGAGAACTGAACTGGGGCCATACCCCAGTTCAGCATATGGGTCCACATGGGCCAGGGCTGGGACTGGGACTTGATCCTTGGACCCTGGGGCTGCAAAGCGAACGCTCAACCTGCTGAGTCATCCAGCATCCCCAAGGGGATGTATTGACACTAATTTCCTTTTATTTACTTTTCAAATTTAAAGGAGGAGAAAATAGGATTTTGAAAAGGGATGTCATTATTTTATTTTGCATTTATCGTGACAAATATGCTCACTTTGTCCACTTTTCTGTTTCAGTGTTTGCCTCTTTATTGACGGTCTCTAATATTCATTCAGTTAGAGTTAGCCGCCCTTTGCTTTCATTTATTAATTCATGAGCACCAGCTCCACAGCCAAGCATTGGGCTAAGTGCTGCTGGTGACAAGGCAGTCCCAGGCCTTGCCCTTGTGGATGTCAAGTTCAGGGAGGAAAATGGGTAAAAAAGGAATAATTCAAGCCTGCAGTAAAGGAAAACCATAGGGCTATCCTGGGAGACTTCCTGGAGGCAGTGCTATGAGTGGAGAAAAGTTGGAGGACGAGGACTTAGCCAGGTGCAGATGGGTTCCAGCTGTGTAGAAACATACTTCTTAGTTGTTGCTTTGTTTGTTTTTTAAAATTTAGCTTGTGTTGACATCTCAAGGTTTTAAAATTAATATAATGTGTAAATATTTATATTCATGTGTTAATATATTTTCTACCTATGGTGTTTTACTTGGAAACTCTACCCTACGAGGTTTCTATTTTTAATTTTTGATACTTCTAGAACACTTCATGTTAAGCCATACAGATGTGCGTTTAAAACAAAGACTGCAGATTGTGTTTTTAGGAGTATCTTGTGGGGTTGGCTCATATATATAAGATTAACCTTTATAATGTCTTTTAAAACCTGTGCTCAGTGGTGATATAATAGAAGGTGGAAAGGAGAAAACATGTCTTGATCCACAGGAGAATTCTAAAAGGGAAACATTTGCTTTCAGCCCTCTCTCTTCTGAGCTATTTGATTTGTAGCACCTCATGTTTTTTAGCAGATCTGTATGACCCCAGGTTATTCTATTGGTATAAGAAAGTTTTCTATCTGCTAATTCATGCTAAGGTGTAAAGGACTGAACATGCTATTGGTTTCCAGTCTATTTACATTTTAACAGACAACCATAAAAAGGGAATAGTGCTTATACTCACATGGCAGAATTTCAGTCATCCAAGTCAGACTGAACACAGGAGATACAGTTTTGGTGAAATGGGTCTCTACCATCATTTGTGGATTTCACACCATGTGATGCTGCAAGTGGAGAATGTAGAGTAGACTGGTTAAGAGTGAACTCCAGAGGCAGAATACCAGGGTCCAATTCTGGTACTGCCATTTACTAGCTGTGTGACTATGGGCAAGTTTATTAACCCTTCTGTTCTTCAGCTTTCTCATCTGTAAAATGGTAATGAACGATAGTACCCACCTCAGAGTGATGGTGAGAGGCAGAATTGTTTTTTAAATGTATAATACTCAGAACACTGCCTGGCACAAAAAAAGTACTCTGTAAATAATAGTAATTGTTATTTTGACCTATGGCTTTTCCTTGAGAAAAAAAAAATTAGAAAGTTGGGACCCTTTCTTTGCCCACGCCCTGTGTATTTTTATACTTTACTCTCTTGGTCTTCCTCTCACTTCCCTAACCCTGTTTCCTCTTCCTTTGAACTCATTCGTGTCTCAGATTTCCTTTATACGTGATGATTTACACCAGTGGTTCCCAACGTTTTTGGCATCAGGGACTGGTTTCATGGAAGACAAGTTTTCCACAAACTAGGGGGCGTGAGCAGGATGGTTTCAGGATGATTCAAGCACATTACATGTGTGCATTTTATTTCTATTTTTACATTGTATATGTAATGAAATAATTCTACAACTCACCATAGTGCAGAATCAGTGGGAGCCTGAGTTTTGATACGAGTCTGCAAGAAATTGACTTATTATGGTCTCTGTGCAGTCAAACCTCTCTGCTCATGTTCATCTGCATTTGCATCTGCTCTCCAGCACTAACATCACCACCTCAGCTCCACCTCAGATCATCAGACATTAGGTTCTCATAAGAAGCCACAACCTAGATTCCTCCCATGCGCAGCTCACAATAGGGTTCGTGCTCCTATGAGAATCTAAAGCCACCGCCAATCTGACAGGTAGAGCTCAGGAGGTCATGTGAGCGATGGGGAGGTAAATGCAGATGAAGCTTCACTTGCTTGCCCACTTCCCTCCTTCTGTGCTGTGTGCTCTGCCTTCTGTGCACATTCATTCATGCACCTGGGAGCTCTGCTCCTCCTCATGGCCACGGTCATGTGCTAAGGAGCTATAGCATAGGATAGGTCCTAGTGTTGAACCTTGTAAGCCCTGGAAGACCCTGATTTTTATAAGAGCACAATCTTAGTTGGGAGCCCGCGGATGTCAGAGATGGTATTTGATTTGCGTGATAGGAAGTGGACACAATAATTCACTCACAGGCTAACACTGAGAGGAAGATTAGATATGTGGGTATTATAGTTCTCCGTCAAAAAAGGTGTGGTTTACAGTGATCACTTTGAGTAGAAGTTTCTAAAGTCTCTTTTTCTTGATGAATGTGTCATCCTTCTGAAGGATGCTATCTCTTTAATCAAACAACCTGTGTCATGTGACATGGTGTCAAGGTTTAGTAGTAAGAAGGTGTTAAGCTCTTTCCATTCCTCAGGAACATTTCCTTTTCACAAAGCTTTCTCCCACTTTTTGGTTATAGATCTCATTCTTTGGTAACAATAACCGTAGATTGTCGGGTGGCATATGAGAAAGAGAAAAGAGAAGGTGCTGTTTATTGATCAGAATACATAAGCCAGTGCTCAAGAGCAGTGCCAAAGTCAAGTACATCTGGGAAGTAGTTTTTGTAAGACTTTCATGGAGGAATGGAGAGTCTCTTTAACAAATGAAATATATATATTTTTTTGCTATTAGGAGGGGAGAGAAGAGGCAAGACTTGGTTTTTCTCTGGTAAATGCAGTACTTACTCATAGGGTCAAACAGACATCTTTAGAAAAGTCGTAGCCCAGGTTTATCCTGAGAAGAGTCAGATAAGCATTTTTGTCTGTTATAGTGAATGTTTGCGTGAGTACGTGTGTGTGGATTTAAATAGCGCCTTAAGTTAGGGTGGTTGTGGTGGAGAGTGAGAGCTAGGGAGGGGCTGTGGGTTTTAAAGATAGCACCCCCTCTTCAACTGAATCTGGCACCCAACATATGGTCCCATGGCTGACCAAACAGCCCCAATGCTGACAGAAACCAAGGACAGATGGAAATGACAATGGAAATCAAGTCTCATATATTCACATATCAGTCATTTGAGGGGCAAATTCCAGTGTGTTTGAGAATCACCTTAGAATGCTGGTTAAAATACAGATCCCAGGACACTCCAGTCAAGCGTCCTGTTTGGTAGGCCAGGGTGGGGACTCAGAATCTGCCTTGTAAGTGACTGCGCAGGTGATTCTGGTGCAATGAGTCCTGAGACTGGCCTTGGGTCCCCCTGGCCTGGAAGGGCCTGCTTCTGGGTGGTGCATGGTCCTGGATGTCTCATTTTTCTGCATGGAGCTTGCTGGCGAGCCAAGCAGCCTGGCCATGTTACTGAGATAATAGCACAAATGGAACCCAGATGAGTCATACGTAAACTTATTAACGTCCAATGTTTTCATAAGCAACTTATCCTTTCCCCAGATCAGGTTATAATAAGATGTTGGAGGGAGTCTTTGCGTTTGCTTGTCTGAAGCAATACCAAATGTAGATCTGGGGACATTGCCACCCAAGCAATAGATTCTGTAATTGCAGGTTCACAGTCTTTGCTGACAATCAGGTGACTAATGACCCTGGACTTGCCTACAAGGGTCCTGCTGTGGGTGACACATATTCCTGGCTTCTTATTTGGAGTGTAATATCTCAGCTGCCTGTTAAAAGCCCGTCATTCATGTTAAAAGTGTCCCAGGAGGTTGTTTCTTTCTGTCCTGCAGAGTTTAGAATCTCTCCTGAGGGATGGGCCTCAATCTTCGCTAAATTAACTCTTCAGCTATTATTCCACTAGGAGAGACTCAAAAAGAGGGAATCTCAAATATTTACAGATTGCAGAGTCAGTACTCTGTTGGACGTTTATGTAATCTGTAGCCCAGTGTTTAACTTAATCCTAAAATGGCTTAGATTTTATAACAAACTAGTTTAGGCCTGCTCACAGCTGTGTGCTCTTTCAGGCTGCTGGTAACTCAGTGTAAGAAAAAACACAAAAAGTTTTTCCAGGTTCATTGCTGTTTCGTTGGTCTTCAGTATGCGTGTGTAGACAGGAATTTCTTTATTGGCAACTCTATAAAACCTCATCATATATTGCAGGCCATTGCTGTTTCTCGAAGTCCAACTCATAAGACTATTGTGAAAATTTAGGTGGGAAAGAAATGTTGTCGAGTTAAAACCCATTTTATATGGTGTAAAACAAAGCCATTCTTCTACTAAGTGTATATTTCAGTACCAATGTAGCAATTACATCATTGGGATACCTTTATGCCTGTTATGGGACTTAGGAAGAGACATGTCCACTCCTATGTTGATGACATAATGTTACTATAACCGATAGGAATGGCTGATGAGCCAATTGCCTGATCATTATCAGAAAGGGTCAGTATCAACCACATGAAAATTAAAATTACTGTGGTTGGTCAAGACTTATCAGATTTGAGTTGGAGTTTGTCCTAACCGAACACTTCTAAACGAACAAGTTATTCAGACTTAAATAAGATAATAAATGTTCTGGGTAAAATATGAAGCTCTAATCACAATCAAGACTATTTTTGTACTCTTAGGGCTGCCTATGGGAGCTGACATCCTGGTGGGCTCATCAGAATGCAGAATCATCGAAAATCAGAAATTCTCCTGGGGATACCTTGAGATTTAAAGAGTATTGAGGCAGCCAACCAGGAAGAATTTACCTTAAAAAACTTCAAACCCAAACTATTTCTTCCCTTTTGGACCCAGAAATCTAGGAACTGCAACCCCAATCCATCTGAGCACACGACACATTTAAAGGCCAGTTTTGTGAAAGGCTTTGGCCCTACATCTAGGCCAGTAGTCCTCCTTACCCCCAGGGGGCATTTGACATTTTGCTCATCACACCTGGGTGGTGGTACTGCTGATATCTAGTGGGCATCTTAGGATGTTAAACATACTACAACACAGGGGATAACCTCCCATTTGCCCTTCTTAAATAGTTCATCCCCAGCACGTCAGGGATGCTGAGGTTGATGATCCCTGCTCTGGGCCATCCTGGGACCACATTGGGTGTGGTCTAGGACAGGCATCTCACGGAGGTGAGCAGCAGGCTTCTCCGTCTTCTCAGAGGGCTTCAGTTCTGCAATGGCACCCAAGGCTCCGAAGTCCTCTTTCACTGACTTTGTAACTTCTTCACACTGAGGTCCTAGTGCAGGCGTTCAACTCCAGAGACAGGCCAGAACTTGCTAAAGGGTCAACCGAGTTTTGATTGGAGTGGGGTGTCCAAGGGAAACTTGGCCCATTCACTATTGTAGAGGCTCTAAAATCTTTCCCTCCATTGAGTGATGTTGAGAAAACAAACAGCTTCCACATACAAGCACTTTATTATCTTAGTTTTCCAAATATTTCCAAATTGAGATGATGAAATGAGAAACTCCTGGGTGGGTTGAGTCAGTGAGAGAAAACGGATGGAGTTTCACCTTCCAGAGAAGACAGAGGAATCTGGAGTTTTCTGTAGCCTGCAGCTCCCTTCTGGAGACTCTGCAACGTGGAATAAGTATGCATGCAGCCCGGCAGCCCCTTTGAGAGGCCTTCATGCAGAATTTGGGGTGAAGGGGAGAGGTGGGGTGTGGGGTGCACCACCATTCAAGGTGAAGACTTTCCTTGCTTACTGCTTTTTATATGTAAACATGCCAGCAATCTAGTCTTCTTGGAATCCAGTACCTGGAAGCTAAATTAATCTCTTTCTAATGAACTTGGATACTTCCTTCTACTGGGAAGCCAGTGTCAGCTAACAGCGAGCCCGTTGGAGTGTGTAGTTGCGGTGACTAATTAAACCCAGATGCCTGCCTCTTAATTGGTTTTGATCTGTCTTTTACCTTGAATCTTTCTATATGATTTAATAATGGAAGACAACCCACCTCCTGGGCAATGTAAGCAGGGTAGAAATGATAAACATACAACAGGTAAAAAAAAAAAGAGACAAAGTTTTAAAGTTAATGTCCTTTTAACCATATGATACTAGCGTAGAAGTTTTGCTGAGTGTGGTGTGAGTAACTAAATAATGAAATCATTTGGGTATTTTGTTTAGAGTGCTGCTGGTTCCCATGGATGTGAATGGCTTCTCCGGCATGACTTTCTTTCTTGTCTGCTTTGCTCATCCATCATGAGCTTGAATTTGGCTCTTTCTGTTAACTTCTCCCTTTTCCACATCTGCTTTCATCCTTGCCTAAGGCTTGATCATCTTAAAGGGGAAAAGCCCAAAAGAGGTTAATTCTTTGCAAAGAAGTTTGCCTGTGGTTGTCCCTATGCTGTTCACTAGACAGGGCATTGCAGGAGGGCAGAAATCTAGTGTTCAGTTTCTTTCCTTCTGAGTGGATTGGTTTTTAAAGGGGCCAGTGTTGGCTGGGTTCTCTCCTTCCTGAACTTAGCGTCTTCTGCTGAGCTGAATCTTCTCTTTCCATTAATTCTGATTCTATCTACTGCAAGGAACCTTAGGGACTAACCCATTTTGCCTCATTGGATAATGAAACCAAGGCCCCATGGCATGAGGACTGGAATACATTCTTTTTTTAGTGTAGGGCTTTTCCTATAATAGTTCATGGACCCGATCTCAAAACCATCTGAAGCTAAGCTCTGGCCATTGTTATTTAATAGAGTGAAGTCACACTAATCTCGAAGTCCTAGAGTTAGAATTTGTGGTTATTCACCAGCAGTTAACTAAAATATAATCTTGTGCCAAAAATCGAGAAAGGGTTCTCTAAGTCAGTGTTTCCTAGAGTGTGTGTGTTCTTCTGAACATTGAGCCTATTAAATTCTAGAAAAGACAGTTTCATCATCAAATAAACAGCGTTTGGAAAACACTACACATTGTGCCTTGCTCTTAGGAGATTCAAAGTATATGTTATTGGCATGTGGTAGTCTCAGAGAATTCTCACAAGTTTGAATTTATGTTTAACTCTGTTTGCCCAATATTCTCAACCATAACTTCCCCTACTCCCTCTTTATTCTCAGCACCAAGGCTCATGAAAATTCTCTCTTATCAGGAATATATTTATTCACTCTGTCTTTCTGTCAACTGTGCTAGAGGAAAAACTAAACTATCTATTCTCTGTGTAGAATAGATCCAACTTTTTTTTTTTTTTTTTTTTTGGTCTTAAGAAGGGTGATTTGGGGAAGCCGGGATGGCTCAGTGGGTTAGGCGCTCACTTTGCATTCAGTTCTCTCTCTGTCTCTGTATCTCTCTCTGTATCTCTCTGTCAAAGACAATATAAATAAATAAATAAATAAATAAGGGTGATTAAGGAATAGCCAGACAAAGAATAAAGGAAAAAATGTTATAGAGCTATGTTAATGATTTAGTTAATAAAATTATTTTGGTTTTGTCGGGTTTCTGTGCCCTGTGTGATGTTTCTTGCTTTAAATTGTATAATTGTTCAATTTCTTTTCTTAATTATGTATTAAATATACTTTCATAACAATTCTATATTTATAATTTTATAATTTAATCAGCCCCTAAGGCTAGATCTTTCCATGCTTGACTTCATTTTAAGATCTGGCTGCTTTTGGTGGCCAATTCTTTTTGTCACATCCAGGTCATTTTAATATCCAACAATAAAATAAATATTATTTTAAGAGGCTCTTGACTTGCAGAGAAATGAATGGCAGTGGCATATAAAGGACTAAGTGCGTAACTGGTTACCCCTCACAGCCTCATGCCATCTGAGTACGTCTGTGGGCTAATGTCTTTCCCGTACACGTCTGTGGGCTAATGTCTTTCCCGTACACGCTAAATGGAAAGATTTGTACATTTGGCTTTAAAAAATAATCTTTCATCATATAACTTAAAATATCGCTATTATACTCATGGAACAGTTAAGCAATGATTTATAATTCTGCAAAACTCCTATGTTTTGTTAATGTTAAGATAAATTATTGATCTTTTATTACAACATAAGTGAGTTCTATGGTAACTAGGGGACATTTGATTATTTTTAACTATTTTATTTTTAATAAAAAAATTATATACCTACTTGCTTTTTAACTCTTTTGTAGAATGCTGGCAAAGGTTAGACATAATGACTTTTTTTAATTTTAATTTTTTTGGTCTGTGGAATATGCTGTTAGAACTGGACCTGCTTCACAGTTGGTAGCGAATCGATATAAGTTTCTAAGCAGTGCTGTTCCCCAAACCCCACTTTCTTTTTGTCATTTAATTGTAATTTGAGATTAGATTCAGTGATTGTATTTGAGCTAAACACATTTCAATCTCATTTTGGGTGGGCAGCCTTTGCTTGGGAAGATGAGAATTTGTATAGTTTGGTTCTAAATAGAGCCATAACAAAGGATTTCAGATCATTAAGCGGTGAGTTTAAATGGGGAATAGCTGGAAGAAGACTGGGCTATGTTTTGTTTCTGCGAGTTCCCTGAGTATTGCTGAACGTGGGGACAGCCAAGCATTGTTAACAGCAATAAAAAGAAGAGCCAGTACTTTGTTCAGTGTCTGGACATTTAAACATTTCCTCCTATTCCTCTTCCCAGAGTGGCCTGCATGTGGTGTGCTTCTCATCTCATGCCCTTACCACAAGACACACCGAAATTATGTAGAGCGGGTGAGAATGGCAGATCATGGGATTCTAGAAATACATTTTTTGGTATTGCCTTCAATTGTGCAAATTGTATGGAGTTGTTCTTAAACAATGCACATTGTGCTATAAAAAGCAAACAACATAAGAATGATGTCAGTGTCACATCAAAACGGCTATAATGCCATATTAAAAAACCCACTTTTTAAATTGATTTCATTCATTCGTTATTAGCAGCAGGCTTTCAGATACAAAAAGCTTTTCTAGTCGAGCAGGCCTGATGGGAGTTTGAAAACACAAGGCTTGGTTTATCCCAAACATCCCTGAGGGGTTGCAATGGAACCATTCATGTTTTCAATTCTCAGCTCCTTCCTGAGCCCCTGGGGCGAACTGGACATAGATTCTGGTGCTACAGACAGTGGTCAGCATGGCCCTGGTTCTCAGAATGATGGAAAATAAACCAGTGAACAAATGCATATGAAATATAAGAATCACCCAAATAAAGAAAAATAAAGCAGCTTAGTAAGGGGGCAGAGACTGAGGGAGATGGTGCTTTATGGAGAGTTATCGGAGGAGGCTTCTTGGAGGTGGTGACATTTGTGGAGAGAATCTACATGCAGTGAAGGAGGAATCACTTGTGGTTCTAAGACAAAAGCTGTCCAGGTGAAGGGAACTGCAAGTGCTAATGATTCGAGGTGAGAAAAACAGGGCTTGTTGGAGGGACAGCCAAAGACCCTCTAAAGGGACCGTGTGACTGGAAGGGAGGGAGTGATTAGCTGATGATGAAGGTGGTGATGTAGGGAAGCCAGGAGGAGCAGAGCTGGGCTCTGATCTTCAGTTTCCAAAGATGGCTGGTTGCCCTGTGGGGAGGATATGGCAGGTGGGCAAACGTGGGAGCGGTGCTCACCCAGTAGCGTTTGCAGAGGAACCAGCCCACGATAGTCTCTTAAAGCAACAGCCTTGTGTTTGGCTCACAAGTCCCTGGGTCAATGCCTTGGGCTGACAGGGCAGGCAGTCTCTGCTCTGCTTAAACCGTTCAGAAGAGCCAGGTCTTCATGAAATGTGTGGTTGGAGAAGGCTTCATGGGGAATCTGACACTTGAGCTGTCTCTGAAAAACGTGGGGGTTTGGACAGACAGTCTTGGGTGTCCTGGGGGAGGGGCAAGCATTCAGGAAGGATCTGAGGGGTGAATGCAGATGCTGTGCTGGTGGTAGGCCAGTCCAGCCACAGATGGGATGACTGTGGGGTGTTGCTGCAAAGGAGGTGGGGCGTGGGAAGGCTTTCGGGAGACGGGACAAGAGGTTTTCAGCTCTGAGGGGAAGGAAATAGCCATGAAAAGCTAGTGAGCAAGAGAGCAACGCAGGAGATGAAGGAGGAGTGTGAGCAACACCTGTCCGTCTCTGTACGTGTCCGGATGTTGCAATGTGTGCCGGAAGAGTGGGGGATCCAATTAACTAGCAAGTTATATATTTGTGTCTCATTTTGAGCCATGTGTAGCTATATATCTAGATATAAAGGGTGTCCCAGAAATCACGCAAGATTTGAATTTTGCGTCATTTGTGCGGTAAAGTGTTGCCAACGAAAAAAAAAGACAGTGTGACAGCTGACAGTTCAGGGTTATTAAAAATGGAGATATACGAAAGAACAACGTGGTTTCACTGTTGAGCAATAAAAATTTGTAATTTTTAATTATAAACCTGTGTTTTCTATCAAAATTACTTCTTGCGTGAATTTTGGGACACCCTTTTATAGAGCTATACATGCTGAAAAAAATATATAAGGTAGGTACCTGCAACCAAGTAAGTTATTTCAGCAAAATAACTTATGGTGGGGACTGGGCCTATCCACCCGCTGGAGAGCAAGGTGCTGAAATGGCCCACCGGAGTGGTTGCTCTGCTTATTCGGTGAATAGGCAGGTGATGTACAAGGTGAGGCCGAAAGATGTGCAGATGGGTTAGATGTGTGAGAGGAAGGGATGGGTTTATAAAAAGGTGATCCCATGGCAGCCTTTCCTGAGTGTGTTCTGTGTTCCACAGTGTAATATTAATCATGTGCTGTTGATTAAGTTCTCATATCATCACGGTGGTCAGAGATCTAAGACAACTCCGGGTGTTCAGAAGGAAGGGATTTCATTGAGGGGAATGCTTTATTTTCAGAGACGGACACTGTCATGGCTCCAGGACGCTGCCTCCAGCACAGATGGTGGTTCACCAAAGTCTCCCTTGTCTGCCAAAGCCCTCACTTGCCAGAGGAGCACTACTATGATGACAGTTTCCCTTTGCTTCCAAGCCATGCTGAGTGCTCCCCACGAGTGGAATCTGAATGGGTGCCCTGTGGGCAGATTCAGAAGCGGTGGCTATTAGACTTCTAGCCCTGCAGCGCGGGGTACAGAAGGAAATGGTGCTGAGCGATCACCAGATGGACGGACTCCCCTGGTCCATCCCTCCCTTCTTTCCTCCTTCCCTCCCTCCTCCTTCTCCCCCTCCCTCCCTTCTTCCCTTTTAAGTTCAATTCCAACTCCTGCGTAGATCCCTGCCCTATTTTGCAAGATTCCTTTTAGCAGAGTTTGGTCAAATTCCTCCTTGGCACTCCCACAAGCAGTTGCAAAACACATTTTAATTTAAAAGACCACTTAGCAGTGCTTCTTATTGTTTCTATTATGGAGTAATGCTGGGTAGAAAATATGGTGAAGTAACTTATTTGGTTGCAGGTACCTGCCTTTATATATTTTTTCAGTATATATATCTCTGTACATCTAGATATACAGCTACATATTGATCAAAATAGAGACATAAATATATAACTTGTTGGTGAATTGGATCTGCAACTCTGTGCGTGCATTGCAACTTCAGGACACGCACAGACACGGGGAACTGTTTCTCAATTATTTTTTAAAGAGCTCTAGAGTCCAACTCTCCTATTTCCTCTAAAGCAAGAAAGGAAGAATGTATTAAAGAGGACAGAGAATAAGAAACTTAGAAAGAAAGCCCATCACCCACGAAGAGAGGTAGATTTTGGGGGTGCATTCTTGAGTCTGTTTTGCTGTCATGCGTGACCAAAATGCTCAGGGGTCTGTCTCACGCTGCTTTACCAACCCATACTCTTCTTCTCCTTCATGCTACAAAAATTTGTTAGGGGTCTGTGGTACGCCAGCAATTATGTTCGAACTGGAAGATGAAAATATGGCCATGACTCCTCTTTCATGTGAAGAGGGTTCCCATGGAAATTCAGCTCCTTCAGCACCCTCCTCTGCACCTGGGTGCTCTCTTTCCTTGTTTCCTACTCAAGAGAGGCACTGCCCTTCAGTATTGATGCTCCTCTACCTGGGCTGTGGGGTGAATGCCCTTCTATTTCCTCCCATGTCTGGAGCCATCAGTTTTCAGCATTTTGACTTATCTCCCCATCCTCTCTCTTTCTATGAGTTTCTCCTTCTGTCTGATAGTCTTTATTTTTTGTTAAAGGTTTATTTTATCGTTTTGAGAGAAGGTAAAAGTAAGAGCGAGAGAGAGAAGGGGGAGGGCCCAGAGCAGTCTCCATAGTTGTACATCATTAGTGTGACGTAGTTTCAGTCCACACAGGTGGATGTGGGGCCACGTGGGGAAGGGACTGAACTGGGGCCTCCCACGTGGGAGGCGAGAAGCTTTGCCGCAGAGTCATTCTGGTGGTTACCAGTGGTGCTGCAGTTCAGCACATGGGTTTGCACAGGCCAGAGCTGGGAATTGAACTCTGGACCTTGCAATTTCAAGGCAAGCACTCAGCCACTGAGCTATCCTGTCACTCCCTCGATACAGTATTTAAACAAAACACAAAAAAACGTTCCCAGTCTTTAAAGAAATCTTTCCCATATTCTGTCCCCATTAGTACCTTTCTTAATCCCTGCCCCCCTTTTTTTCCCTGAACATTTTTGAATGAATGGCCTATGCTTCCTGTTTCTTACTCTCCTTAACGCTGGCTTTTGCTTCCAGTATTTTATTAGAACTTCTTCCTTGAAGGTCATTGATAACCTCTAACTTCCCAAAACTAGGTTCTTTCTTCAGGTATAATCTCCCATGATCTTGCTATAGCATCTGATATTGTTAATTAATGTCTGAGCTTAAAATCCTTTGGCTCTTTGTTTTTACAATACCTCATTTTATACATCCTCCCTTTTTTGGTTTTCTTTTTCTTCTTGTTTAACTCATTTTCTTTGCTTTTCTTTCTCAAATGTAAACATCCAATTTTATTATCATTATTATCACTAATATTTCATTTGAGACAATTATCCACACTGGACACTCTTCCAAACCCTTTTCATATATTAACATAGTTAATGATTACCACAATTCTATGGGGGTAGTGACTACTATTATTCCCATTTTACAGATAAGGCTATTGAAGAACAGAGAGCTTAAATGATTGACCAAATTACCATGGTTAGTAAATAGCAGAGCTGAGATTCAAATGTAGGCATCTGACTCTGGGATCCAAGTTCCTAACCACTTCGATGACCTTTTCTACTCATATCTTGATTTTCCAGGCTCTCTCCTATCCTCTCAGGCTTTGAAACTCACTCTTTGTAACTCACTTTGTGTGTGTGACTAGTGCCTGTTCTCTTTCTTTCCTCCCTGACTTCTCAGCAGGGCAACTTTGATGCCTGTTAACATCCCAAAATGGGTCCCATCAAGATTGTGTATTTCCTCCCCTGACAGTTTCACCCATCTGAAATCTTTGTCTTTGTTAATGGCTCCATCTGTTTCAAAACTTGGTATTATTACTGATGTTTCTACATCTAATCACCCTGTAAATTCTGTCTCATCAACGTTGCTTCTTCCACTACTATCACTCTAACTCATGCTCGATATTTCTTCTCCTTCTGATGATTCTATGTCAGTTTCCCATTCACAAGAAAGATGAGTTATGTGCACAAATACACACACACACACACACACACACACACACACACATATATATATAGTTGTCATAGAGTAGGCTCTGGCAAATCCTTTGTGTTTGATCCATCACCGAAGAGCCTTAGCCAGCCCATGTCTTAAGCACAAACATGTACAATTTTGAAAAATAACCTTCCATTTACCTCTGTAAAAAGACGCCCACAACATTGTGAATTGGTTTCCAAACTCACTTGAAGCAAACTAATTCTGTCTGATCGACAGAGGATTGAGCAAAAAACGTTTTCACGTGAGAGAGTTGATGGATTTGCTGGCTATCTGCCAGGCTGGGAGAACAGACCCTGTTGAGTGGGGACCATGGAAGTGGGTCCGAGGATAAACCTTCTAGACAGACAGTGGCCATGAACCCGGTCTGGTTGTGTTGGGGCAGGTTCCTGCTGTCATACCTGGCCTTCACTCAGGACACTATATTCTGATTTTACTTCCCCAGCGATGCCATTGCAGCACATGAATTTCTGGCCCTGTATTCTTAACCCTAAGGCTGCTTGTCACAGCAACCTCATCCAGTACACCAGTTTTCAAGCTTAGCAAGAATAACGTAAAAAGAAAAACAGCGAAAGATTTTGTTTTCCCGTGAATGAGATCTAAAAGAGATATATTCAGAGCCTGAGGTCCTGGGGGTCCCGTCCAGCCCTGCCTCCTCTTTCAGCAGCTCTGAAAGACGGGGTGGAAGCCTGGGGTGTAGAGGGAAGATTTACGTGGGGCCCTTAGGCGCAGGGTCCTGTTTCTCGGTAGCCTTGGCTAACACAATTCCTGAAAACCATCCTTTCCTCATGTTTACAATTTGTCTGTTAAATAATTTATACCTTACAGGATCTTACAGGTAAGCTCATTTTTTCTAGAGGATAATGCTAAAAAAATAAAAAATTCTTCTCAACACAGAGGAGTTTTGCAAATGTTAATTGCTACATTGAGACTAAAAACACGTACCTGAATTTAATCAATATTTGTCGATCTTTAAATAGTTTTAACAAATGAATGGGTGTCTGTAATTATTTGTAGCTACTGTATCTCTTTCCCATTGTGGCTCCTTCAGTAAACAATTCCCAAGGCTGCTGTATTAAGCAAAAACAATGTAAATGTGAAAAACAAATCCCATTTCTGTTAAATGAGAAATGGGTATAAGCTATGGTGTATTTTGTGCTGTAACTGTGGGATGCTTTGAAAGCATATTGTTGACTGAAAAATAAAAGCATTGTATTTGTTTCTATTTTTCCTGTTCTATGTCTGAAAGCTGTAAGAAAAAATAATGCCCAAAGGTAATGGGGATTCATTTATGTATTAGCCCTTTGCGCCCTGCAATAGAATTCAATTGGTGAATGTAGTTTGTGTTATTTGCCCATAGAACATGCTGTATTTAATAGCATCTGGCACATCCCTGAGAGCCCCCCTGCATATCATGAGATGTTTAAGTCGCATTGAATACTTTATAAAGGCCATTTCCATTCTGTTGTGTTCTATTTGCAGATGGTGATCTGAAACAGTTAACAATGATAATACTCTTCTTCCCTGTACTTATGTGTGACTTACCACTGTTATAGATGAAGAGGCAATATTTATGGATCCCTGTTTCTCTTCCCAGGTTTGGAGGCTGACTTGTCCTTAGACGATACCTTGAATTTCACATGTAGGTCTTTAGTTGCAGATGGAAGCTAGCATTTGAGTACGTGGACTTGATTTGTACCTGGAATGGTCAAGTAGATTGCTCAATTTAATAATGACTAGTACTATCTACAGAGACCAATGAACTCGATTCCTAAAGTAATGGAACCAGCACAAATACCCTTTGAAGAATGTGTCTGTCTTGCCCAATTTCAAATGCCCATGAGCACACACTTATTCAATGAATGTTGAGCAAAGCAGTTGGCTGCACTGTTAATAAGACACACTTCCTGCTCTCAGGATTACATGATCAAGCAAGGAGGAGTTATTCGACAATAACAAATATTAATCAAATGTCTCCTTTGTGCCAGGCATTGTATTATTCAAGGCAGTACCAGTGTGTTTTATTTAGAATATTTCAATTTTACTCACAGAATATCCAATTTGAAGCTAAAAGTGGGTGGGGGGTGGGGGGAATAAAGACTTTGAAAGTCATTGTTACAGATTTAGTAGCCTTACTTGTCCAGTAGCCCTACCAAATAGTCTGTCTTGGTAAACTGGATACCCTGGTTGGTAAGCCAACCACTACACATTAGCCTACTCACCATCTATCAAAGACATCTCTCGCTTAACTGCTTTCAAGTGCGAAGGCTAAAGTTTTGATAAAACCTATGTAAGAAGTTTCTTTTAATTCATTAAAGGAAGGTGGAGATTTGCATTTGAATGATGGATTCTAAATCTTGCAACATATATATTTACATACCAATACAAGTGCTAAGAGGCTTTTTATGTGTTCAGTATGTCCATATTATAATGAAATTGTAAAATGTAAGAACACACATCTTAATATACATGTATGTTGCTCTCGTAATGTCTGTCTCAACATTAGCTCTCAAATGTCTGTTGTCGGATTCTATAGGCACGTGTTACTCAATTCTGGCTGTAGAGGATAAAGAAATCTGTCACCATTCAGCCATGTGTTCATTCCATCATTTAGTCTTCATAAAAATATGTATGAACTAATTCATGTAAGTGTTTAAAGAGAATCTGTTATGCACTAAGTACTGGGTGTTGGAAAGAGAAATGACTTCGGCATCATCCCTGCCCTCAAGTGCATAAAATAAATGCCTTTAATACAGTGTGGTAAGAACTCTTGCAGAGGTAAGTGATGGATAGAGTGCTTTATAAAGGGAGGGAGGGGACTTCTGCCTTGGGGGCTTGGTAAGTAGGGGTGACTGTGTGAGTTAAGCTTTCTCAGAAGAGGCGATGGCAGACCTGGGGCAATTGGGAGGTCTCCGGGCAGATATCAGGTGCGGGAAGGCTTGGGTGGAGATGCTGTGGCTCAGGGTGTGTGTGGAACCTCATAGGCTGGCAGACTCTCTCCTGTGTGCAGAGGTGGGCCATTTGATTGGAATGTGGGTGATTGGAGGTGTTTGGTCAGAGAAGAGAGACTAGATCACAGAGGTTTTGCACATGTGTGATGATGATGAGTTTAGACTTGTCAGTACTCTCGGCAATAGAGGGCCACCAAGGGGTTTAACCACTTCCACAGTCACATTTTCATTTTATAATGATGCCTCTGGTAGTAGCGCGGAGGAGAGGTTGAAAAGGGGTCCATTTGTAGACAAGGATTTAGTTAGGAGATTCTGATCAAACCACAATCAGTGAAGAGGGGTGATAAGGATGTTAGAGAAGGGGACATTATAAGGGAATGAGTTGAATGGGGAATGGGGGTGAGGGAGACAAGGATACTTAGGATGAATGCCAGGTTGGGGGAACCAGAGGGATGGCAGTGCCATACTTATCAGGGAGAGACATGGGCAGGGAAGGGGAATTGGGCTGCAGGTGACACATTTACTTCTGTTCCTGTTGTTGAGGTTAAGGTCATGTTGGACGATGTGGGAGATGAAGTCCTGCCAGCAGTTTTTGTGATGTGTAACTTGCTGAGTGTATATTATGCAGCATGAAAACAGGAAGATGGAAAGAACATGAGTCCTACAAAAATCCACAATTCTTTGCAGTGGAGGAGTTAGGGTCCGCATGCCAGAACAATGCCGGCCAAGGCTGACCCTGAGCAGAGCTAGATGACAGTCCCATTCATCTTTCAGAAGCCAGCCCCTGAGCGGCACTCCTCCTTGAAATACAGTCTCCAACCCTGGCCAGACTGGGACACACAGAGGGACTCCTCACTTCATGACTGAGTTCCATTCCTATGACTAGGTTGTTAAACGACTGGTCGGTAAGCGAGGAGCTTAGAGGCAGACTTCTTGTGGTGTGTCATGGTACCATAGGGTATGTCTTTTTCTTTTCTTTTTTTTTTTTGACAGAGAGAGAGAGATACAGATACAGAGGCAGAGAGAAGGGGGAGGGCCCAGAAGAGCCTCCACAGTTGCACATCATCAGTTTTTTCACATAGTTTCACTACACAGGTGGGCGGGGCTGCACAGGGCAGGAACTGGGCCAGGGTCTCACCCCAGTAAAAATTGAACTGGGGGCACTCCCCAGCCCAGCATACGGGTCTGCATGGGCCGCAGCCGGCAATCTTCAGTCCCCAGGGCTGCAAAGCAAGCGCCCAATCCACTGAGCCATCCCGGCTTCCCCAGGGTATGTATTTTTCAATAGCTCTCATGACACCACACTTATAAATGAAATACATAGTCTTGTGTGATTGGGAATGCTTCATGCAGTGAATACTAACCAATGGTAATGAGACAAAAAATGAGAAAGGGGGTTCCCCAGGCTGGAGAACTGGTTGTAAGTCTGAGCTGTTGTTAAACAGGTCATTAAGTGAGGAGTGGCTGGATTTAATTACATCACTCCAGGGTTAGAAAGAACCCTTTGGGGAAGCCAGGATGGCTCAGTGGGTTAAGCGCTCACTTTGCAGCCTTGGGGACTGAGGATCAAATCCCGGCTCCGGCCCGTGCGGACCCACATGCTGAACTGGGGAGTGCCCCCAGTTCAGCTCTCATCTGGGTGAGACCCCAGCCCAGCTTCTGCCCTGTGCAGCCCCGCGTCCACCTGTGGAATGAAACTATGTGGAAAAACCAATGATGTGCAACTATGGAGACTGCTCTGGGCCCTCCCCCTTCTCTCTGTCTCTGTCTGTCTCTCTTTGTCAAAAATAATAAAAATAAATCTTAAAAAAAAAAGAACCCTTTGATGGCTCTCAGTTACCTATGGGACAAATCCCACACTCCTTAGTGTGTCATTTCGGGCTCCTCACCCCCTTTAACATTGCACACCCCTCTCTTAAACACCCATAGATGGAGCCAGTCCACTCAGCAGGCTGCCGTTTGGTTCCTGTGCTCATACTCCTGAGCTTGGCCTAATGGGTCTTCTTGGTTGGATGAGTGTCCCCAGGTGCTCTGTGGGGACAGTTTTCACCACTGATACTCAGCCTTGACCTCTGCTGCACCTGGAATGGCTCCATATAGCAGAACGTCTGATAAAGTGTGGATGCTAGTTGGAGCGGCTGGACTTTACTGTTAGCCCGACGCTATCCACGTCACCTGGCCAACTGTCAGTCACTGTCTCTCCTTTTCATTTCTTCATCTGTAAAATGGAGGTGGAAACGCTCTTGTAGTTTTCCCTGGGAGACGGAGAAGTTCAGAGTGATAAATAGACATAAAGTAACGTGTAAATGAAGTGCTTTATAAATGTATTTTATATAGACATTTCACTTCAGGCATTGAAACTTCTATTTCTAAATAATAAGGCAAAATGTACAATTAATGACATCTCTCAATTGCAAACCCTTTTTCTTCCTGAGAAATTTTTGATGAATATATATGGCAAATAGGGAGGTGCTATCTATCACCAACCTACATCCATCACTGACTTTGTACTTGGTGCCCTGCTAGATACTAAAAATTTATCATTTATTTTCTCCTGTTGGAGATGGTGTATTTTTATGTCATAGCTGCCTAGGCTACACATTATGTCATCTTATATTTCAGGGAAATTCAATTTTATCACAGATTCCATAACTAACTTTTACTTAGACTTGGCTGCACAATGGGTAATAGATAATTTCTTGTACGTTTCCTGGATAGTCCTCAAATATTTATGACCCGTTTTTCTTCTCTTCGTGTAATATGATGGCACTTGGACGATCCCTTGGTGATGCAGCTGCAGGTGGCATGACAGTGAAGGGTGGCCCCTGAGACGACTGCGTTAAACTTTTTATCAGCTTTTGTCCACGCATCTGCAAAAGTGAACACACACAAGAGGGGTGGGGGGAGAAGAGAAAATGGGCTACTTTGCAGATAAGTGTTTGAATGTGTCATCAGAAACCGGAGTCCTAAACAGCTGTTACACATGGGAAACATTCCTTGTCCCTCTGATTTGACCAGAGCTGTTGCATCTGAAATAATTGTTTCTCTTTCCCTTTATGTCTTTTCTACACTAGCAAATACACCAAATGTTTATATATCCCCATTTTCTGAAAATTGATATTTGCCTCACTCATTTCTACACCCTAAGTGTTGACCTGTAGCTCCAAACATCACTTTGCCACATCAATAGCAGTATGTGTATTACTAATGTCATAGCTGGTGTTTATTGAACGTCCCATGTGCCAGGCTTTGTGCAAAGTGCTTTACCTATATTACTGCCTTTATTCTTTACACATAGGGTGATAAGAACAACTCTATGAACAGACAGGGACTATGATACTCCTTTTATCCTGATTAAGAAAATGGAGCATAGAGAAGACAAACAATTTGCCCCAGACTATGCCCCTGGCTTGTGCTGGGGCAGAGTCTAAAACCCAGACGTTTCTCATTCTAAGGTCTGGCTACCTAATCACGGAATCACACGGTCTCCTAGGTTTGGCTTCCTGCTTACATTTCAATTGGTAAAAGCTACACTCCCTCTTTGAAGAGTAATATATTAGTTTATATCACATGTTTCTTCTGTCTTCTATCCTGCCCTCTGCTTAATTAAATCTCAACATAGAACTGCTTGAAAGCACCTGTCTGAACTGGAGGACTTTGGATGGGTGACCCTGGGGTGCTGAGTAATCTCTTCTTTTCTTGCCCTCGGGTAGCTCGTGGCTCCGGCCACTGCTGGCTGTGAGCAGCATCTGTCTGCCCTGTGATGCACATACACGTATGTATCATTCTATATACGATATGGGGAAGAACTGAGGGCCTGCTAGGGTCTATGGCTAGCCTGTCTCCTCCAGGAAGACTCCAGAGAGTTCTGGTTCCTCAGGCCTCACAGCAGTACGGTATATTCTCTCTCACCGAGTCCAACCTGTAAAGGATCATTGTTCACGTTTGCTGGTCTTTCTAGAGTCTAAGTCAGGGGTGTCCAATCTTTTGGCATCCCTGGGCCACACAGAAAATACACTCACACTAATGATCACAGATGAGCTAAAAATAAATCACACACACAAATCTTATCATGTTTTAAGAAAGTTTATGAATATGTGTTGGGCCACATTCAAAGCCGTCGTGGGCCATGTGTGGCCGGCGGGCCATGGGTTGGACAAGCTTGGTCAAGCCGTTGACTTCAATTAGAATAAAACTTCCTGTGGGCAGCGCAAGGCACATAGGAATTACTTGTTGATAGGCTAGCATTATAAATAAATAAGCAAGCTTTTGCCCTGTGCAGTGACCTGTGATTATCTCGTGACTAGCTTTGTAAGTCAAAGTGAAATAGAAAATTGAAGTAATTATCTGGACAATTTAGCAGGAAAATAGTGGCAGGTGAAATTTTCTCAACAACGTGTGACCGTTTCCCACATCACTTAGATTAGGGGATTGGAACTGAGTTTGCACACCTGGTTCTACAGATTAGGACGCAGCCGTCAGCCCTTTAGGAGAGGAGTCTGGAGGTTTATCCAGAGAATTCCTCTAAACCGTCCCTACAGCCTAGTCTCTAGTCATCTAGTCGTGTGCACAGCACCATCACATGTCATCCTGTCTGCAGTTCCCCTTGACCACGCTTTGGGAGAACCAGGGAACTGTTTATAAATGTACACGTGCTGCACATCTAGAAACACATTCATGGAAGGGGCGTACTGCAAAATGCCATGAGATACGCTACCCAGACTGGAAAAAGCCTTTCTTTTTAGAACCATCTCTGCTGCAACAATCGACATGTAATTAAGGCACCAAAGCCCGTTTCACCAATAGCAGCAAAGGACACCCACAACAGCAAGCACCCCTTTCTCTCCAAAGGCACGCTAGTTTGGGCTGGGGACCCCCCACAGGTGGAAAAGCAGAGAGCCAGATAGCACCAGCATTTGGACCCTTCCATTGGAGCAGAACGGTGGGGGGTGTATGAGTAGGACAAGAAGGGAAAGAGATGACTCATGTCTAAGTAACACATGAAGTCGGCCTGTCTCTTTATAGCTGTCATGATTTCCCTTTCTGACCACATCTCCACGTGGCTACTTCCTCTTTGATGTCCCAGTTCAGTCTGTGGTAGTTGGTATAAGCCCAACAGATTCTTCTAGCACTTAATAAATCCAGAAGAGGTAAAGCCCTTATAAATACATAATAGCCTGCCCTGAATAACACTTAGACGTTTTAACTCCCTGAAAGGGATGCTATTTTGAGGCTGTCCAGTTGTAAGTTCATGAAAGGAGTCACACGGATGATGTGGAAATGGAAGGGGATAATGCATTTAACATGGCTTTTTCGGACCACTCTTTCATCAACTATTGATTTGATTGCAAAAGTCTTTTGTTAGTGCAGGAATTCCATTGGTAATAATTAAATTTTCAAGAGACATGCTTATCAGAGAAATGAGGGGAACAGGAGTGGGAGGGGAAGCCCACGGAGTGGGTTCCCTGAATGTTAATGACTCTGTTAGAGTTACATAAAATTAACAGAAATTAGATCTATGGTTGTTGAAGAGCCTCCTTTATATTGAGAGGAGCCATTTAATGTAAGTATAACGATTGGGGATTATGGTTCAGTGCAGCCTTTTAACTGTTCATTTGCCTGCCTAACTGACCGCTGGGTGGGAGGTGATAAATTCAGGGTATTGTGAAATGACTCCAGTTTTCCTTTATTTTGGATTCCTTCACCCAGTTCTGTTCATAACATCACAGAGAAGCTAGTGTTGGGGTTTATTTTTCCTAAGTGAGGTTTACTGAAGCTAACAGTTCTTGCAAATTGTACAGTAATGAACTGTTCCCCTCCAGTTGTCTCAATTTCTGTCTAAAAGGACCGCCCCCCCCCCCACCCCATTTCCGTAGAATCTAATTGAAATGAGGTTGCAGCGTTTCCTCCCCACACAGGGCTCACAATCACTACTGAAGGTCTGCACCAAGTAGAGGTGGGTCACACTCTAGGATTGAGAACAGCAACATTTAAAACAGTGGATGGCAACTCCTGCAGTTGATGGAGCGTTGTTTTGTTTTGTTTTTTTTCTTCCTATAGAAGTAGTGTATTGACATGCTCCCGAGGGTGAGACCTGGCATTTTATGGCTAACTCCAGGGTTGGTTGCTGAGTAGTTGGCTCTGGTTTCGTGGGAAAATATATTCTTTGTGAGTCACAGGGTGAGAAGTGAGCAGAAGAATGTCACCTCACTGCTTTTGATGAAGACTTGACCAGAAAGAGTTAAAACCAAGGCTGTTGTCTGAGGCGTGCTTAGCGTTAGGAAACTGGGGCATATAGATTAATTCACTGAGGGCCAACTGTTTGATTTCTCTCCCTGCTGTTTGGCACAGGAATGAAATTGTAGCTGTGCTTATAGCGAAAGGTTGGACTGTATCTTTTGCAGGATTTAACCCCCATAAAATAATGTATGTACAACCAAGCAAAATTAAGCCAAAACATGTGAAGAGGAGTTGGCGGAATTATCTCAAGACAAGTACCCTTGGTTTCAGTGTCAAAATGGTGCTGGGCTGTGTGCCACCCTTTGGGTGGCCCCTGTGCCTTGGGAGAGAAATGGGTGTGGTATATTCTGTAGCCTTCTGCCTTGGGTTCTCTTTCCTACTTCCACGGTGACATCACCCAGGGAGACGGGCTCCACGCTTCACGGTGCCCATAGCAGTCAGCGCAGCCGGACAGTCACAGTGCTTTATGGGCCTATGAGTCCCCGTCACATGTGCCACCCATTTGCCTGTGACTTGATGTGCACTTCCTCAAGGTAAATAATTCAGGTAGTTTGGGGAAAGCTAGGTTTTTACATCCATATGAAAGGATCTGCTTTAACTGCTGGTTGGACCCAAAGGCCCGCCACATACTGGATGTGTGATGGCCAATGTGAACCTGATAAATCAAGGCAAGTGATGAGTTCTGTTCTAGGGGGATGTGCAAGGCAGTGACTGAGGAAGAAAGGATGACACATTCCGGGCTGCTGTGTTCGGCAAGCCTTGCCAGTATGTGATGTTATTTTACATGGCAGTGCTTCACGCAGTAGTTAGGTAGAAGCAGCCCTCACTGCCAGGGACGAAGGACCCCTCTCTCAGGAGGGAGCCAAGGACCCTGGTTCTAGGTTCACAGGCCGGCTTTTAACCGGAATGCTTTGGAGCTTAACAATAAGTGCTGAGCACCACACCTATCACGGAGGTGGGGCAGTTGTCTGCCCTTACCAGTTAGTGGTATTGCTCAATCTTGAAAACCACTTTGATACTTTGAAATACTATATTTTTCAAATTGCTTAGACAAAAGTAATCAACGTTGGGGTAGATGAGGAAGAACGTTATTCTGCAAAAGACTGAAATGTAAATAGGCGTGTAGTGAGTCTGCTATAATGCATATTTTCATCCTGAGAATTTGTTGCAGTGCCATCGATATATTAGAAAACAATTTGAACCCAAAGTGAATTTCATTTGTGTTGTCTCCTATGTGTGTTCACAAGAGAGACACGTGAGGTGAATGCAGAGAACTCTAGTACAGCCCTGGGGTGGGGGGTGGGGGTGGGAGGGTCTCGTATCCACTGCCACCCCTGCTACCCATATGGTGGTTTCCCTCATTGGGGATCTGAGCCAATAAATAATAAGGGGCTGGTCCCTCTTTTATTTATTGTTTTACTTTATTCACATCTTATAATTAATGGCTAATGAAAGAAAACGAGCGATTATAACACTCTATATCTTAGGACAGCAACTGTAACTTAAATGCTAACCTTCTCCCAGGGTCAAAGTGGACATTTATTAATAAGTTTCCTTAACCCAGTGACAGCTCATACTCTTTGTTAGTTATCAAACACCCATCCCCCCCAAAAAAAATGAACAGATATTGTTACTGTTGCCATCGCTGAAAATTTCCACCAACGATCCATTTTCTCTGAGTATGTGATTCATGGGCTTGAACCAGAATATAGCTGCTGAAGTACCTATAATATGGTTATGAGCCTCGGCTGGGTCTGGCTCCTTGTGGGGGCTTTTTGGTGATGTGCCAGGGGGCACTGCCAACAGTATGGCAAATATGCTCCATCTTTCCAGAGAGCAGTGCTTATTCGAGGCTAAGAAATCACATATTTATTTTTCAAAACTGTAAAATGGAAGCTTTTCCCCCAAATGAAATACACAGAGAACCCCCATATATACTCGTATGAGACAAGTTTGCAGACATTGGGTTGGCAGTGGTCGTTGGCGATTGGAGTTCTCCCTCCATGTGCACCCTTTCTTTCTGGGGTCCCTTGGGGAAATGCTTGGCACATCGTAAGGGTACACAAAAGGTATACATCTCAGGTGTCTGCCAGCTACCTCAGTTTACCACATGTGTGATGGCCACACCCATGTCCAAGGTGAAGGGGTCACAATTTCCCATGATGACCACCTTCATGCCACTGCTTCATAATAGGTCACAAGCAGCAACCAACCTTATGATTGATGCCCACAACATTATGGTGGTAAAATGACAGACATATTTATTACACTATTAATATACACCTAATTTAGTAACCATCTAACATATGTACTACTGTTTTATAATCAGTTCTTATTTAAACACTTGTTTTTAACATGTCACTAAGGTTTTGAATATTGTGCTCCAATCTCGTTTTCTCCATAAATCCTGTGGTTTTTATTGTGTGATTATGCATCGTACAATGATATTTAGGAACCCATATGTCACATCACGACAGAACTGATGGTATTTGTTAGAGTCTTTCAGCAAAAACTAAAAGTTCTCTCTCTCTCTCCTTTAAAAAATGTGTTTTCTGAGTTCATTAGAGCCTCTTCTTGTTTTTAACTAGTTTAACATAAAATAGTATTCACCATCACGGTGAATATTTAGCTTTGTGAAATCATAAATCTCTTCATATTAAATTATCTCAGTAAATGTTTGTTGAAATAATTTGAATTGGTTTATTCACTGGTTAAATAATAGAACCTGTAATTACAGATGCTAAGATTCCTGTCTCATATCTATTCAAGCTCATCACACTCATACCCACGAATATTTTAGACTTTATTTGTAGAAGTAAAATTCTCTGGAGACAATATTTCCAAGGGTCAGGTTTAATAATAATACATTGAAAGCAAGATTTTAATGGAAATAAGGTTTAAGGGTCCATTCACTGTCTTTCTCTTTGGTTTGTGAATGTTAGTAGTCATAGCTTAGGCTGGGAGTGGATTTATCAGAAACTCCGGGCATGGCCCCTTCCTACGTCCCTTTCATTCTAACCTTAGAGTTGACCACGTTGGAGGCCTGGACATAGTTCCAGCATTGCCGATCTGGCTGACAAGAGCAGTTTAAGAAACTATGTGTCCAACTACTTCATATATGACTTGTGAACAGAAAGGCTTCTCTACTAGTTATCAATTCTCTCAGGATTCCCTTCCTTTGTACGGAGGAAGAAAAAGCAACTGTGATGAATATTAAAATTCTCAATACCTTTTTCTCCTCAATATGGAAACCATATGTTTCCAATTCCTATGCAAGAAGAGAGAAGTATTTTCAAACAGATATTCCCACTGGTGGTATTCTGAAATTTAAGTCTGATGACTTTCTTCTTCCTCGGGGATGGTAACAAGTAGAGTTTAGTGCACTCCTGGAGCCGGTCAAAATGTCCTATTTGGTGGAAAAGTTTCTTCGAAGAGCTGTCTTAAAATCTTTGCATTCACTGTCAGTGAATTTTGAAACATTCAAACATTTATATGAGGTTTTATACTTAAACATTAAATAGAAAACATTAAAGGTATTTTTAAAATTTAAACTTAAAAAAACTTTTGCCCTTGGGTAACTTTATTTGCTGGTGTTTGCTGTTGATTTATTATTATTATTTTTTTCCTTCTTTGCTATTGTAATGTAGCTTCTGTGCTGATTCCTTTTTAATTATTGCATCTATTTGCAAGAAGTTTCTGTAGTGGGGAGGCCAGGGTCATGGCTGTCAGGAATTCTTTTTGTTCCATAGGGTGGTGTGTGAGAGAAAATTGTTTTACCCCTCACTCCCTTTCAGTTAGCAGAAGTTGGAAATTGTAGCCTCTTCACAATTTTTCTGTCTCACCTCTCATGGCAGACAGCTTCTTGCAAATATGGCTGGCTTGTGTAATTCTTTGCTTGGAGTCAGCTCTTCTGTACCTGACTGAGTAAAGCTGGAGTGCAATATTGCCCACAGGGAAGTCCCAATTTCGAGCGAGAGGGGGACTGATTTGAGGAAGGCGCTCGAATATATAACACCCATGCAACTTGGAGCTAATTATACTCAAATTCTAAAGACAATGCCCCAAGTGAACTTATTTAATATTTTCTACTCTACCACACGGAGACTTCATCAGGATGGTCACCACACAGAAAAGGGACAGACAGTTCTAGACAGTCCCTGTGAGCCCTTGCCACCCACCCCTTGGAAAAATCGCTGAATGTAAGACAAGTTTCCTGAAGGGAAATCAAGGGAGATTTTGAAATCTATAAACTAAATCCTGGTATTTTAATCAATGAGGAAGGAGCTGTCTTTTATTTTAGTCAGGAAATTTGACTAAAAATAAATATGAGGACAAATGGGATAACTGATGAATCTAGGAATTAAAGCTTTGTAGGTTGTTTAAATTATGTTGGCCAATTAGTCTCGAGGAATCCTCTCTCTACTTGACCTTTATTTCTTCCTGTTACCCCTTGGCTTTTAGTGCTAGATGTTTTCCCTTTAAGACCAGAATATAGGTATTAACCAAACTTCTCCCCTTGGTTGGCATGATAAGAAGATAATAAAATAATTCTAGGGATTGCAAAAACAGAGCAGCCTCAATATCCACAATAAAATCAATACGAATATTGAAGAAAATTTGTCAGCAATGATCTCAAATGCTTGGGAAAAAAGTTGCTGTGAGCAGTGGATGTTCAGAAATCTCAAATTTCTTCCGCCAGGCTTGTTAACTTGCTCCTGGTTGGCTGGGCCACGTTCTCTCCCCCGGAGTGAGTGAAAGAGCAGCGGATAAAATCATTTTGCAACACAGAGGCAATCACGCCAACATTGTGCTGGATAATAGCCCTGTTTAAGTCCGCAGGTGGGACACTTTATTGACTGTAAACTCCTGGAGTTGCTGCACAAATATTGGCAGGCAGGTAACCAAACGAACAGTTGCAAAAGACAGGCAAATAGATGGAGGAGAATCAGAGTCTGAGAAAAAGACCCTCGTTGTTGTGGCCACGTACATGGAGAGCATTGTCCTTAATCCCTTGCTGCCTCCCTCACACCTGTCATTCACTCATGCTTCCTCCAGTGATGTTTTTCTGGACACGCCTGTGGTCTACACCAGTGGTTTTCAGTCCTGGCTGCACATTTCCTGTGAGGTTTTGAAGACTGACCCTCACCAGCACCCTCGAGATTCGGGTTTATTTGATCTGGGGAGGGGGCTAGAATGTGGTGAATTTTAGAGAGTCTCCCTGCCCCCCCCCCCCCAGGAGATTCCGACATGGAGTCCGCATCATTGACCGGCTCTGGTCCCATCAGTAGCGTTGCAGGATAGCCCTTATCGGGCCCAGAGAGGTGACTGTGACCCTTGGCTGCATATTAGATACCCCCGCACAGCTTTTAAAGCTGTGTTTGTCCAGAGCACAGCCCTGACCAATGAACTCAGCATCTCTAGAGCTGGAGCCCAGGAATTGTTGTTAAAAAAGAAAGTCCTTGGATGATTCAGTGGTTCCACAAACCGCTGAGGTAGGGTGATGTGGGGGCCAGGCTGGGTGGGAGACTTGCTTAGGCACAGAGAGGAGTTCTTCGAGGGGTGAACTGTCTGTGCCACAGAAGAAACCCCCCTCCCCCCACCCCCAGCACCTGACAAAACTGGAGAATGGAACAGACTTTCCTCATCTGCTGCTTAGCAAGTTGGGGTTTTTAGGACTTCAAAGGAGCTCCTGACCTCCGTGGGGAGAGTGGGGGAGGGGATAACAGGGTGGGGGGAATCAAGCAGGAGGGGTTTCCTTGCAGTGGCCACATCAGGGAGGGAGAGACTGGGTGGGGGGCAGGGGATCTGCTTCTGGAGGTTTCTATGGTGTGCCTTTGCCTCTCTTCCACCCCCACTTTTTCACCCCCATCTCTGCTGTGCTGCACTCCTGCCAGAAGATCTCTGGCTAGCCAAAGCTTCCGGTGACCCTTGTCACAGCCGACGCAAGCCACCTCTCCCCCAAAACACCCAGGTCCCTAAATCAAAACAGCGGAAATCGTGGTGAACTCGTCTTCACCAGAGTACATAACCAGTACCTCCAGCAAAGGCGTTTTCAGACGTCCTCGTGTTGACCTAGGACTTCGTCTCCAGCTGCTGGGCCGGGCAGGCTCCTGGCTGCTCGCCGCCGAGATCCGCACCCAGCCCGTCCGCGAGCCCCTGCTGGAATCGGCACCTCCAAGACCCAGGCCTTCCACCAGTGCCCATCGAGCCTCAGCCCTGCAGGGGGAAGGCGTGGCGGCACCTGCGGGCTGCTGGCTGACAACCCAAAGCTCTGCTCTTCCTCCCTGCGGCCCCAGCCCCCTTCATCCTTCCCCCCAGCTCCTAGGCCTGAGGCCTCCACATAGTTCTTAGAAAGCACAGAGCAGAGCAGCGACGTCATTTATTGGGAGGTCCCCCCAGGCGTGGTGGGCAGGGGGAAACCAGCTTTCTTGTCTCAGCTGGAAGAGTGACAGTCCCGAGAGCTGGCCCTGGCTCTCATCAGCAGCATCACTGGACTCTGCTTGTCTCACAGAGGTTTAGGGTGAGACTGCAGCCTGTGGGGTTCTTGGATGCTCTTCGCTCCCTTCAGTCCACGCTGAAAGCCTCCCCTGTAGATGTCCGTGTGTCTGGCATTGGGTTTTCCTTAGCATGAGTGGGCTCTGAGGAACTTGAGTGAAACTTTTCCAAAATGGAGGTGATTTTTGTAGTCAAGGATAGTCCCATGTGGACAGTACACCAGAGTCATTGGTTCGGGGATGCCTCACCTTGTGACACAAGAATTCAAGTTCATGTCTCATCTTCTCAGCAACCAAGCACTATGGGAATTCCCTCCAGGATCCGCATGTGAAAATGGAAGCACAAAGAAGAAAAGTCACTTGCTCAGTGTCTCATGGACGATAAGTGGTAAAGTCATAATTCAAATCCAGATAAACCTGAACACAAAACTTGTACTCTCCCGTATATTCCCCGCTTCTCTGGAATGCGGCCCTAAATGAACGGGAATAGTTGAATTAAGGTGAAGGCAGCAAGACATTGAAAAAATACCAGCCCTATTCTCATTCTGCTGCAGCTACTAATGAGAAACCAGATGTGGGAAGTCCTTTAGTTTCTGTCAAAGGGGCCAGGAGTCTGAAAGCATCATCTTCCCTCTACTTGAGAGCTCCTCTTTTTAATTTTCTTTTATTTTGAGCTTTATGCATGCATCCTTGCATTGGAAAAAACAATTCTACTACTAAAATAAATTTCAGAAACTGCACAACAAGATGATTTTTAAGATGGTCTCCAAGATTCCTCCCAGAACCATGATTTAAAAATTCTAGGTCTCAGCATTGGCTCTGAGGTTCCCAACAGAGATTCTGGAGGTTGTTCTCCATGAGTCTGAGAGGTGACCCTCTTCCTGGTCACCACTGACCTATTATGACCAGCATATAGGTGGCAGAAGAGACTTCCTGGGTGCCACTGTCCTCAAATAAAGGGAATTTCACCCACTTAGATATGAGTTACTAGAAGTGTGGCTGTCAAATTAGCCATGTCAGCATCACCTAGGAGCTTGTTAGAAGTTCAGGATCTTGGATATACTACCCTAGGTCTGTTCAATCAGGATCTTCATATTAAAACGACTCCCATAAAACTTGTACACACATTAAAGGTTGAGGATTCTTGCTCTTGAATAATACTTACTGAAATAACACTGCAATGAAGGGTCAGAAACCTGTAACAGAGCAAGAAAGTGGTAGAAGATCTTTCTTAGATACTGACTTGTCCAACCCACCACCCCAATTATCATATTTTTCCATGTATAAGACACTTCCATGTATAAGGCGACCCCTACTTTTCTAACCCAACATTAGGACATCAAAACATGGATTACTCCCAGGCATAAGACCACCCCCAATTTTTGTCTAGCAATTTTAGACAAAATTATTCATCTTATACACAGAAAAATACGGTAAATACACTGGGAAGCTTAGCAATAATAGGGATAGATGTGATCCTGTAGTGAAACACCCCCAACCCCCCGTCCCTTCTCTACGTCCATGGTCCTCTGCTTCTAAAGTTCTAATTGATAGGCAGAGGCTTGGTGGAATGCCCTGGTTGGTGATGTGGCCTCTATGTTGGGCTGCGAGGGGCAGCTCAGTGAGGGAGCAGAGACATTCGGGATGGGTTGGGGAAGGGACAGAAACTCATCCTGGCTGTCAGTCACTTCTCAGCGTCTAAACAATAAACATGTGTAGAATCTGGCTGCCAGCTTAGAAATGAATCGTGTGGGCTGCACTTCTGTGAAGACCAGAGGTCTGAGGGGGACTGAGGCTGGAGGGGCTGATCCTAGTCTGGGCTTGGTCAACAGATTGCACTGCTGTGTTAGTAGGAATAAGTCATACCAGTTGCTGTAACAGGTATCCCACCTCTCAGGGCTTAATTTAATAGAAGTTTATTTCTTGCTCTTCCTACATTCTAATGGGGTACAGGTAGCTACCCCAAGTCTCACACCAGGGACCCAGAATGCTTTCTCTCGGTGGCTCTGCCATCTCATGGCTTCAGGTCACTTTGTCCTCACTCAGAACTTGAGAGAGAATTGTGTGGGAGGCTGCTATGGGCCAGGCCTGGGTTGGCATCCATCATCCAGAATTTGGTCACATGGCCCTACCCAATTACAGAGAGCCTGGGAAATATGGCAGAGAGAGAATAGGTTTGGGGGCCATTGAGCAGAATCTGTCATTGTCTGGACACATAGAGGAATCAGTCAGCACGGCCTCACTCATTGGGAAAGATGAAAAAAAAATCCTCTCCTCTTCCTGTGTTTTTCTAGGTGAAACCCATTTATCTGAGACAAAATGCATTTTTATGCATGTGTTCTGTATAAGTACATGTGGGAAATAAGAATTTGACCATGGCTTTAGAACTGATGGGTAAAAAGTGCACACTAGGGGTTATCTGAGGACCAACAGGAGGACTTAGGGACCCAGCAAGACAACCATATGCCCCTCCACATGCCCTTTAAGATCAGGAGGCAGCACACCAGGGGGGCGCTTTTGAAGAAGATTATCTATGTGTATAAATGGTGAGAGGGAGGAAGGAAGAAGTGAAGGAAGGAAGGAGGAAGGAGAGAGAAGAGAAGGGAGGAAAGACGTCTCTAACAACCTTGTTGGTACAGTGTGCTTCCCGGGAAGAACTTGCTTGTTGCATGGGCTGCCTTAGCCTTTGCCTCCGTATTTTCCTTCCTGGTTGTCAGGTGTAGCGCTGGTCCTGCGACTGTCATCTGCTTATCTGCTCTGTCCCTTCCTCCACCCTGTCCTGAGCTGGTCGTCTTGTTCTCACGAGGAGCACCAGGCTTCACGTCTGCCCCAGCTCCGTCCTGCTATCACCTCCTTTTCTATTTCCGGATTTCACTCTGAAGTTCTCGTTTCACAGCAGAAGCAAGGCAGCCAGGCCTCCCTGAGGGCCCGCCATAGGTCCAGAACTGTGGAACTGGCCTAGCTGTCCAATCAGCCTTTGACGTGGGTGTTTACACTCCCAACATTAAGGTGAAAACTAGACAATGAAACCCTGATACTGAAAGAAGTTAAATCATCTCTCTATGGCCACTCGGAGTAAGTGCTGAAGCTAAACACTGAGCCCGATGTCCAACTCTAGAGACTGGACCCGCCCTTCCAGCTTGGAGCAGCCTGCCTGGGACATCGTCCCCACTGCGGACACCTTCCACGTGCCGCTCTGGGAGCCGGGCTTCTCAGCCTGTGACGAGTCACGGCAGAAGCATCTCGGCAGCATCTGGTTCTAGACCAGGGCGAACACCATGAAGCAGCGCAGGACTCAGAGAAGAGGCAGCACCAGGCATGGGAGCTGGAATGAAGGGGGCACCGCCTCCGTCTTCGGCTTCTCCTAAGCGCCACGGGATTTGTATGTGGGCAGCGCTCAATAATAAGTGGCTGTTCAATGAATGGAAACCCGCATGCATCCCTAAGATGGTAGCCAGGGGGCTGATCAGAGGTGAACATGTAGGGTCTGCTTAGTGTCCTCCCCCACGACAGTGGCAATCAGGGGACACAGACACTCGTGACGAGATCATTGCTCTTGGGACGCAGTGTGCACTCAGCCCTCCGGTGTGTGGCCGTGTGGAGACATGGAGACAAGCAGTGTAGTGACAGAGAGCATATGGTTTGGAGCAAGACAGATGGGTTTGAGTCCGGGCCTGGTCACATACGGATTGTGTGTCTTTGGGTAAGTCACGGGATGGGACTGAAATCAGGTCTCTTAGTTTAAATTTTTGATTAAGTAACAACTACAGTTCAAAGGCTGTTGTGCAGAGGATATCTGTGCACACATGCACACATGTGTGTGCACGCTGGCAAAGAGCAAACTCTAAACAAATTGTAGCTATTATCTTTATTCCAAGCAGATGCAGTCTCTGCCCTGTTGACATGTGTGCTCTGCACCAGCTAATATTGACTGCGATTCCTTCTTGAAGGGATACACGGCCGGAATGGGGCAGGGCCCCTGTGGTCTAGGGCTCTGCCCCTCCAGGGGTGGTCCGTGGGCCAGCGCAGCATCATGGGGGAGCCGACGGGAGGTTCTGACCCCCAGGCGCCGCCCTCTGAACCAGAGTCTGCATTTTCATAGGATCTCCAGGTAATTCCTCTGCCCATTAAAGGCACAGGTAGGATCTGCAAGGCTTAGACCCACTTCTTCAAAGTTCAAAAGGGTCATTCTTAATTCACAGCGCAAGGAGGACGTACTGGGGCTTTCTGATTGTCTCTCTGGGGGCAGACCTGGCTGCCATGTGTGGAGTGCTGAGAAGTGTCCCACGGCTCAGCCTCCATCACGTCATGAGGTCTCTGCCACACGTGCAGGTACAGACACAGGGGGGAAAGCTCCCCGTTGGCATCTGCGTTTGGCCTCCACCGAACCGATGGCTTTGGGTGGCTGGTGGCCGGGGTGCGTGGCCTGTCCTGCTGAGTCAGGGCGCGCTGGGGAGAGGGAGGGTGCGTGTCTGCCGGTGGTGGCATCTGCAGTGGTGACCTGTGGCCTCCATGGAGCACAGTGCAATGGTTGCCATGGTAACTGCTGCGCTTGGTCAGGGGTGACTAGCTGAGCTGCAGAAACAGGACCAGCGGTCCCTGCCTGTGTCCCCCTGCTGCTCACACAGCAGTACCGGTGTGGTCGGGCTCTTCAGCCTGGGAATTCGGCAGAGAGGCAGAGTGAGCCTTCTCGCTCCTGGTTTTGCCACCTGTCCTTCACTCTGGGGGAAACCAAGAGAACGAAGAAAGCGAGGTGAAAAGAAATTCAGATGAAATGGCAAGTATCCTGTGCTCAGAAAGGCACAGAGGATGGGCCCCTCCTCCCCTCCCAGCACTCCTGCTTCAAGCTAATCCAGATGAAAGTGAAGAGGTCAGCCCCTCTAAGCCCTTCATTTTACTGGTGACCAGTCTGAAGCCCAGAAAGGGTCAGTGGTTTGCTCGACATCACACAGCAGTCGGGAAATTAGATCAACTCAGTTAATGGTCTGTAGAAGCACACGGCGTAGCGAAGCTTAGCGAAGGGCTGATTCTAGAGCCCTGGGCGCCTGCTTCCCAGTTTGGTGCGCTTTCTGACGTCACACTCGGCCTCTCTGACTCCTTAGTTACATTCTTTGGTTCTGCATGTTTTCAGGCAGAAGAGAGTAATGTCGCCTGTCCTCTGCTTGCTGGTGGTGTGGTCCAGAGGAAGAGTGTGGCCCTCAGAGTCATGCTGATTTGGATTCCAGCTCTGGGGATACCTATGTACAGCGGTTTGGGGTCAAATTATCTTCTTGCTGTGAGTCAATATGCCTAAAGTGAAAATATTATAATCAAAGCAAGAAAGTCTAACTCACAAGGGCCGGGAGATCTTCCAGGTGAATGCCCGGCGTACTTGGTGTTCAGCAAATGTCAGTTCCTGTTTCTGCCCTGAATGTGAAGTTGGAAGGGGCTTTTCTCTATAACCTGACCTAATTACTGTGGGACATTCTTAATATTGAATGAAGTGCATATTTAAAATACATGTCATTAGTGTGTGATTTCAGACAACGATGAAAGGAGAGGCAAAGAGCCTCTAAACCTGCTGCAGTCTGTGGCTCTTGTGTGACAATAGCTGGTACTTGAAACCACAATGCTAAAGCAATACACAAATGTACCAACAGCTTTGAGAGGTGTGAATAGAGTGTATTGAATTTGAGTCAGAGAGAATTATTCTACGATTACATAAAAGGACTTGCAGAGTCTCATTTAGAGGATCATTTTCAATTCTTATCACTTTGGTGTAAAAAGGATATTGTAGCAGTGGAGACAGTAAAGCTAAAGCAAGGACAATGACTCAGGGACTCAGGGAACATGGTCACGTGGAACAGGCAAGGACCTAAGCTCGTGTTGATTACAAAGAGAACAAATGGTGATGTCATAGCCACGTAGGCAGCCCCTGGGATGACAGAAGACGCGCTCCTACTAAGCTACTGCGTTTGCGCTTATGTGAGCTGGGACATTAGAGGGGGCAGAAGTGAGGTTTTGTGTAACATCAAAGCCAATTCCCAAGGATTGTGGGGGTTTATATAGATGGTGTGCTAGTTTCCCAGGGCTGCCAGGAGAAGTACCACAAAGAAGGTGCCTGGAAAGAGCAAAAGGGGTGTTCTCTCATAGTTCTGGATGCGGAAAGTCCGAAATCAAGGTGTTGGTAGGGCGAGGGTCTCTCTGGGGGCTCTGAGCGAAATCCCTTCTGTGCTTCTTCCAGATTCTAGTGGTTGCTGACCATTCTTAGCGTTCCCTGGCTTGTAGCTGCATCACCCTAATCTTTGCTTTCACCTTCATATGACCTGCCCTGTGTCTGTCTGTGTGTCTTTTCCTCTTCTTACATGGACAGCAGCCTCATTGGATTAAGGGCCCGTTACTTCAGGAGGACCTCATCTTAACTCCCTATGTCCACAGCGATGACCCTATTTCCAAATAAGATCACTTTTTGTGCTTCCAGGGGTTAGGACTTGAACATTGTATCTATATATCTATATCTATATCTATATCTATATCTCTATATCTATATCTATAGGAACCATCTGGACAGTTCCAAGTCCTGTTTGTGCCACTCTACTCCACACCCCTCTGTTCTCTGAGTCTAAAGTCAGGTTTGCATTTCACTGTCATGAGAATCCATTCCTCCTTCACCATTTCAACAGCGCATGGAAGGGTGCTATAGGCCTTTAGTCCTCATGGCTGGAACCCGCTCCTAGAACAAGATGGCTGTGGCCCACTGAGACCCTCTGTCTCCTCCTTCTCTTCTCCACCCCTCCCTTGCCATCCCTTCTGAGGCGTTTGTCCTCCGTGACCTGTCAACGACACTTGCCTGTGCACCTGGTCTAAAAGCTCACACACACGTTGCTGCCACTGTCACTTAAAGCCCTAACCAGAGAAAAACCAGAGCAGCGAGCCAGGATTGTAAACGAGTCTCCCCCGCAGTGTGGAGGAGAGCTCAGCTTGCCTGCAGAAGCCGCCTAAAGCCCACGTGAGTCGTGGCTGCCTGGAGCCACGATGTCCCCGTGTACTGCTGACAGGGAGCAGAGCGTGCTGACACCAGGACAGGGACCCGTGCGGAGGGGACGAGCCCGGAGGCGGCTGACTGCAGCCGTGCAGCGGGGCGGGACCAGTGCGGGTGGTGACTGATTTGCACGGGGATGGTTCACACTGGCCAAACAGTGTAACAGCACAGAGCCTCCCATGAGAGAACACTCTCTGTTTCCTTATTCATTTATTCTTTTCGAACCAAATTGATGGGCCCGTCGGCCACCGTTCTAGATCCACATGGATAACGAAACTGCAAACAACTGTCATTTAAATAATAGATGAATCTTCCAGTTAGTCAAAGCCTAATCCTCTTGCCTTAAAAACGCCAAACTGCTCTTAAGCACCACCTCTGTTTGTTGAAAAGATAAAAAAAAGGGGGGGGAGGAACGGGGGGAACCCCAAATAAAAATATTGATTAAAAAAAATTTACATGCACAGATTCTATTGCACATTAATCTAGGGTGAGATTTACAAAGTCAATAATTGTCATGAAGATTCATTGGTCAACATTTAAGGCCTAATTAAAAAATATATATTTTTGACGGTTTTATTCCTAGAGCATATGCATTTTTGTGATTATCGGCATATTTTAATTTCTCTGTACAATCAAAGTGGGGTTTTCAATAAAGGAACAGGTGTAGCTGATATAAATAAGTAGACATTTAAAAATAGGTACCTTAAAATGAATTTATCTTTATGTTTAATGTTCCTGCTGCTGGCAAAGATAAAGTGAATCCTCTACTGGGTAACTGTTTGAGTTCTGGTTTAGAAACCATTTGCAACTATGTAAGAACAAGTCACATTCAAGACGTTCACCATTACCCCTTTATCCACAAGTATTTATTGAACACCTAGTATGTTGTAGGTCCTCTTTTAAAGGACTTAGCTAGCAACAACAACAACAAAAATAACTCTTGTCTTCAAGGAGACACACGTACATAAGCCACTGCCATACAATTAAGTCGGCCAATCCTCCAATTTGTACACTTTTCAAATTGTACTTTGCATAAGAGTCTACTGGAGAGTTTGTTAAAATGGTGACAGGTGGGTACTAGACTAGTCAGGAGGAGAGGATCACTGAGTAAATTCTATAAAATGTCTCACCACTGCACTGTGCACCTGAAATGAATGTAAAATAACGTTGAATGTCAGCTGTCATTGAAAATAAATCGATTAACCATGCAGATTCGTAGTGAGTTTGTGGTCTGCGAAAGGGTTCCCCAGGAAGGCTGGGGACCTCTCTTGGAAGACACATCTCCAGTCCAGAGAATCAGAGGAGACTGCTGGAGAAGGGGGCGGGGCCATCTCAGCATGTGGGGAAGGGGCGGGGCTGTGCTGTGTCTGGAAAAGGCTCCTGCAGGAGCAGTGGTGGGCTGAGAGGGAGAAGAAGGAGCCAGGGAAGACTGGTGGGGGTTCCCCCTGGGAGGATGGTTGTACCCTCACCTTTTAGTCTCAGTCTCAAAGAGCCCCTGTGTTTGGAAAACTTCCATTATCTTGATACGGCTGGAATGCAACGGAGTTATCAGCTGCATCAGCCAAAGAATTCGCTCCCCTCCTCTGCCCTGGCTCCCCAGCCTCGTGCTACACGTGCACATTTACTTTCTTGAGCTAACAGGGACTGGTTCCTAGTCACTCTGAACTGAACAACTCCTAATAAAGTGAACTCAACGGGGGAAGTGTTGGTGAGTGATCATGGACTACAAAGAATTTTGAGTTTATCTGAACGATGTTAGGATGAACTTTGTGTTTTAAGTATGTACCTTAGCAGTCAGTGTTGCTACTTCCTGTGTGTATGTGTGTGTTTATGCATGCAAGCGTGCACACTTAAGCTTCAAGCTCAAATGAGGAAACAGTTTCACTTGAATATAACATGGATGTCTATCGATCTAGAGGGTGACAAGTAACAGAAGGGGGCAGCTGGAACAGGAACCAGACCATAGACTTCCTGTGCCACACCATGCCACACCATGCCACACCATGCCACACCATGCCACACCATGCCACACCATCCCACACCATGCCACACCATGCCACACCATGCCACTAGGACTAGTTCATCTCGTTTCTCAGTCTCATTTTCCTCATCCATGAAATCTTTTATATTAAACTTAAAAAAAAAAGTTCCACCTACAAGTTTCACCTTTGACATGCCTTCATTAAAAGCCTCCCAGCAGGGCTTCTTGTCTCTGGGCCCAGGCCACTATAAGCTGTTCTCAAACACTGTTCTTAAAAAATCATGTCACTCTCCTGGCCTGAATATTCCGTGGGCAGTCTTCAGTCCAGCTCAGCTGTCTCGCTTTGCTGTCCTTCCTCCCTGTCCTGTCAAATCCTTCTTTGACTTTCCTCTACTCTCCCCACCATGACCACTTCTATTGCCGTTAGCAAACCTCCACTGCAAGCCTGCCATGGGGGTAGGCGTTCTGTGAATATTCTGCATCTATGATTACATTAATCCTCATGAGCCTCCTAGGGCATAAAGGCTGTGATTATACCCATTTTATGGCTGAGGACGCCAAGGCATAGCAAGGTCACATCTCTCAGCTGAGGTCGTAAGACTACACACCACAAATTGGCAGAACAGGAATTCAGGCTGAGGCCAGCTGCTCTCCGGAGCTGGTTATTTTCACCACTAATGAATCTGTCTTCCGTGTCAGGCTCTGCCTTTGCTTATATATAAAAGGTCTTTCTCTATTCAGTCGTTATCTCTTTTTGCCCTTTGAAATGCGGCTTCTGAGCCTCTTCCTTCTCTAACACCACGCCATCTCAATCTCTCTCACTTTTATTGTCCCTTGGCTCTCCAGCACGATGTTGGGATTTGGTCTGTGCCCAGGCCAACGTCCCTCCATGATGAAGGCCTGGATGTCCATCTGGGAATGTCTGTCTTCACCTTTACTTGTCTTTTCATTACTTTTATACACACACATTGCTTTCATCAATATGTGTCTGATACTTGTCAAAGAGATGACTTATTTTTTTTTCTTTTCTTTTTTTGTTAAATATATTGGGGTGACATTAATTGATATCAATTACATTGTTTCCAGGTGTACAATTCTATATGACATAGTCTATATATTGCATTATGTGCTCACCACCCAGAATCAGCTCACTTTCCATCACCGTATGTTTGATTCCCCCTCCCTACTCCCCCCCCTCCCCCTCACCTCCCCCCAGATGACTTATTTTTATGGTGTGCTCTTTAGGTTATTTCCTCTTGCACATAGTGTGTGTGTGTGTGGGGGGGGGGTATGGGGAAAGCAAAATTTCTACCTCTAAATGTGTACCTCTAAATAGGTCAGTTTCATCTATATACATTTATACTGAAGGGGTTGGTTTTCAAAGTGTTATCCACGGACACATGGGGTTACCCAAGACCGGTTAAGGGGGAGGTCTGTGGGTAAAACTATTTTCATAACATCAGATGTCATTTTCTTTTGCACTAGTTGTGCCAAAGCCATGATGGTACGAACTGTTGGTGTCTTAGCCTGAATGAGGACAGTGGACCCAAGCTGTGCTCATATTTGTCACATTCCTCACCACCAAACATGCAGAGAAATAACAAGGAGAGAAGCAAACAAAAGTAATGCCAGTTTCACTTAAGCATGTACTTGATACAGCATTAGAAGTTATTAATCTTATTAAACCTTGGCCCTTGAGTGCACACTGTTTTAATATTGTGTGACAAAGTGGGCAGTATACAACATGCTCCCATTACACAAAACGCCCCTGTTACATCATTGTGTGGAGTGAGCCCAGCTGTGTGATTGGGTGGTGAGCTACAGTAGCTGCTTTTGTCACGAGACACTATTTTTTATATTTTTATTTATTTATTTATTTATTTATTTATTTATTTATTTATTTATTTATTTTTGACAGAGAGAGAGAGAGAGAGAGAGAGAGAGAGAGAGAGAGAGAGAGAGAGAGAGAGAGAGAGAGAGAGAGAGAGAGAGATACAGAGACAGAGAGAGAACTGAACTGGGGGAGCTCCCAGTTCCGCATATGGTTCTGCACGGGCCGGGGCCGGGACTCGATTCCCGGTCCCCGGCGCTGCAAAGTGAGCACCTAACTGAGCCATCCAGGCTTCCCCTATTTTTTAGTTGAAAACATTCATACTTGGGTGTTTTGGCACACATTTTTGTTTTAAAAATGAA